>JAJHSJ010001250.1:0-36732 GCA_021015155.1 Magnolia officinalis
CAGATCTGGAACATGATTACATATAATCAGTGCCAACTCCACTTCCTGTACCACCACCATCATCCCAACCATCTCTCCATCAATCAACACCCACCACCACCACCATCTTCATCTTCTCCGGCATCTTCCAAAATCCCATAAACCTGCTAACAACTACCAACAACAACCCTATTCTCCATTGTTGCTTCCTCTCTTCTGATGTTCTTCTTTCCCCAAGTCATAAAAATAATAAAAATAAAAGAAGGAAAGGGAAGAGAAAGGTTTGTCTTTTTTTTTTTTTTTTAGGTGCCCTGTGGCCTATGGATGTAACAACTTCTATGACCCTCGACATTAAACCCTAGCCTTTCAAACCATAATCGGGCATTTTCCAATTCCAGTCCAAAGCTCCTAAATCATCCAATCCCTGCTTCAAACCATAACAAGAATTTGTGGACGGAAGGAGGACAGAGGAACGAAATCTTCAGGGATTTCCGACAGAAGCTATGTGAATAATCGACCACATACAATGGTGGAGGTCCAATATTAGGATTACTGCATCACGATCTGTCACATCCGAGGGTAAGAGAAGAAGAAGAAAACTCCGCTGCAAAGAAGAGAGAGTAGGGCTTTGAAATGGTCCGCTGAAACACGTAGCAATGAAGGAGTTATTATTATTATTATTATTATTATATTATTATTATTATTATTATTATTATTATTCTTATTATAATTCTCTCCGCTATGGCGGTGCAGTGCAATGAAAGCACTGCATCGCTGCCTGCATTGTACGCTGACATACGAGACGTGTGGATTTTGAATTTTGGTTCGGCGACGTACTCGGCCTGCCAGCATACCACGTGTGGACATTTGGATAGAGTTGTAGTGAGATGTATAATATATTATAATATACAATGTTGTACAAGGTGTGCCCGACATCCAAACACGCCCTAAGCATCACTATCCACGGTAAGCATCACTATCCCTGGATGCGGGTTGTGTCCTACCCCTGCCCAGACAATAATCCGTCTGGGTAGGGCTCTGTGGGGCCACCGTGATGTAAGTGTTTTTCTCTACGCCGTTCATCGTGTTTTTTTAGATCATTTTAAGGTATAAGCCTAAAAATGAATCAGGCCCACTGCTCTAGTGGACCACACCAAAGGAAGCTGCAGTGATAATGATAACCACCGTTGAAAACTTTCTAAGGGCCAGTGTGATTATTTTTTACCATCCAACCTATTCATAAGGTCATGTAGACCTGAATGAAGTGAAAAAACAAATATCAGCTTGATCCGAAACTTCTCTAACTTCCAAGAAGTTTTTAATGGTGGACATTCAATCCCAACTTTGTGGTCCAGTTAAGCCCCGTACGTGCCTCATTTTTTGGCTCATACCTTAACATAATCGGATAAAAACGATAAACAGCGTGGATAAAACACTTACATCACAGTGCGCCCCACAGAGCCCTGCCCAGACGAATTACCGTCCCAGTGAGGTAGGACGCAATCCGCGACCCACTATCCCCACGGCTTTATGTGGTGTGGTCCACTTAAGCTTTGGATTTGCCTAATTTTTAGGATTTAAACTAAAATGTGCTCGTAACGTGAATGGACACATACACCATGGGGCCTACAGAGCTTTTGTAGCCCGAGCTCAGTACCAGAGGTGTCACTACGGAATCCAAGTTCTTTTGACATCTCCAGCAGCCACTGGTGGCCCATGCATAGTTAAGAGATTGTATGCCCACCTCAAAACCATCTCTCATGGGGCAGATTAGGTGCGGCTGGTGTAGATTAGGTGCGGCTGGTGTATTACCCAAGACAATGCGGCCCTAAGCATGGCCCACCTTGATGTTTACATCATGAGTCGGGATCCTCTGTTATCGGGTCAACAGGATTTTCCAGTTACCCTAGTGGTTTGGCGTCCGAAGCTTTTTTTATTTTTTTAATTTTTTCAGTGAGTGTTGACGTGGACCAATGATTTTTAGGGTATTAGGAATTTTCTGTTGACCTGGTAACAGAGGATCCGGACGCATCATGTTATAATCTGTCTCATCCATCCAATTTTTTGCTCTGACCTCAAAAACGACGGTTATCCAAATCTCCTGTAAACCATGCCATAGGAAGTAATGGTGAGTGACCATTAAAAACTTTTTATTGGCTACAAAAGTTTTGAATCAAGCTGATATTTATTTTTTCTTTTCATCCGTATCTAATCAGCAGGCATCGCGGTGTGCCTAGGGTATCTTTAACGGTGAACATTTAAACACTACTTTTTTCTATGATATGGTCCACCCGAGATTTGGATCTAAATTATTTATGGAATCATGCCTTAAAATTAAGTGGCAGAACAGATAAATGGCTTGGATATACAATGCATGCATCAATGTGGGCCCACCGTCAGGGTCGGATCGTGTTAGGTGAGGCCGGGGACGCACCTAATCCGCCCCCATCCTTGATAGGCGCGGCCTCCGTGGATCCCGGATCCGCCGAGGTGGGGTGGGACCCTGACTGTGGGGCCAACGTGATATATCTGACTACGTTCAGGCCATTCATCCCTATTGAAAGCTTATTTTAGGGGATGAAAAAAATAATAAATAAAATAAAATAAAATATCCAAAGGTCAGATGGACCCTGTCACAAGAAACAGTGATACTTTTGACAATTAAAAGCTTCTTGTGGGCGAAAAAGGCTTCGAACCAAGGTGACACTTGTGGTTTGGTTGGAAAATAAGCATTCTGAAGTTTTTAATGGTAGAGATTCAATCACGACTATTTCTCATGGTGTAGTCCACTGAAGATATGGGTTAGCTTCATTTTTGGAATAATGCACTAAAATAATCTGTCAATATAGTTGAACAGTGTGGATTTAAGGCACAGACGTCACCCTGAGCCCTAAGTCAGGATCCCACCCCACCTCGGGGATCGCGGATTCACTGAACCCGCGCATCAACAGCCGCGACACAGGACTCCACTCGAGTGGATCCCGATCCTGACTTTATGGCCACCTTTATGTATATTCCTTACATCCACACCATCCATCTGTTTGGAAACCTGATTTTAGGATGTTATACAAAATAAAAGCAGATCCAAATCTTAGGTGGATCCCACCATAGAGATTAAATACTCATTATTACAAACCTCTTACTACCAGAACGTTTATTTTCCATCCAAGCTTTTGATGAGGTCGAAAAGACGAGGTTGAAGGGACCACTTAGATACAAAACTTTTGTAGCCCACAAAATTTTTTTAATTGTAAATAGCTACTGTTTCCTGTGGTGTGGTCCACCTGAGATTTAGATCTGATTCATTTTTTTTTTTATATTATAAAATAATATTTCAAAAAGGATAGACGGCGTAGATGTAAGATAAATACATCATGGTGGACCCCACAGTCAGGGATCCACCCAAGCCGCCCCCACTGCGCCACGTGTCCTTCAACTTTCCTCAAGTCAAGGCCTCGTCGGAGCCTCCAACGGTGGACGCGGATTTCCTGCGAAAGGCACGCACAGGAACTTCCAGCGAAAGATTACGTGTTCCAATGAAAACATGACTTCTGTCTTTATACATGGCAGCATTTAAATCCTAGCTAACGGCATCTCCGTTAACCGTGAGACTGAAGCACATCCGCGTGTGAAAAATATCCAATAGACGTATAGGCTTTTGTTTTTTTTTTTTAAGAATGTTATACAGAAAGGGAAAAAAACAAAGAAAAATTTAGTTGTCACTCACTTGATAAGTGTATGTTATGGTTCTTTTAAATGTGTTGTGGGCTTAGTTTTATGAAAGCCAATTGTTTTTTTTTTTTTTTTTTTTTTTTCATTCTTGTTAGTTGATAAGATTAATGGTATTTGAATCACTGGGATATGAAACTCTTTCAAATCCTATTTGAACTCTTCGGCTGTTGTGTTTTGCATTCTAATCTTGTATTAGAAGCTTGATCAGTTTCTATACAAAGATAACACGGTGAAGAATTTGAGCGTGCTACTCTAATGAGTGGCCCATTTAACACATGTTGTAAAAATAAGATGTGAAATAACACCATCAGATTGATGCAACTAGCGCTTGGAATACCGAACCCTCGTGATGAGCCCTTGCGCGCATGTAAATAAGGGGGTCTCTTTTTGTCACATGCACCAATGTGTGACAACGTGTGTAGGATGTGAGCCCATTCATAAAGTGCAGGCACAAATATCAGTGCTCATCCTCAAGCAAGCACACCCCCACATGCCACATGTGTGTGAGATCCTGAGCTTTCAATTAGGTGGTCTAGTTAGAAATTTGGCCTAAAATTCAGATTGTTTCACTCTACAGTTGTGTGACTATGTTGAAAAAAATGGTGAACAACTATTCGAATAAGAACATGTGAATAACACCACCAAATTAATGCAACTAGCACGCGCAACATTGAGCCCTTGTTATGGGCCCTGTGCACACGTAAAAAAGGATGTTCTTTTGTCACATGTGCGAACATGGGACCATGTGTGCAAGATATGAACTCATTCATCAAGTGCTGACATTAACATGGGACCATGTGTGCAAGATCCTACACAAACGAGCCACGTTAACTTACTCAAACGTAGTTACGTCCATTTCTTAAATTCAAGGCATCGTTTAGCCTCATCGTTTTGGCCTCTTTCAGAGAAGCAAAGCATTTTTCTCATTGATAATCCAAACTCAACTATCGAATCAAGTTGAATGCAAGCTATTAAACCATAGGCTAGAACGAATTGTTAAAGTTGTCTACTGTGGACATTTTTTGGTTAGTGGTCAAGAAGATAAAAACACCTGAAGAACATTTAATGGCCAAAATGTTTTCCGTCTATATCAATATTCAAATGAGAAATCCAACCCGTCTATCCATTTTTCGATCTCATTTTAGGAGATACCACAAAAAATGAGTAGTATCCAAAACTCAAGTGGTCCGTACTAGATGAAACGGTGGGGTAAGGAGTGCTTACTGCTGAAACATTCCTACGCTCCACCTTGATGTTTATATTCCATCCAAACCGTTTACAATGTCATTTTTACTTAGATGAAGTGAAAACATCAAGAAGTTAAACCGATACAAAACTTTTGTGGCCCATATAAATGTTTCAGTGGCTTATTTAAGTTTTGGATATACTTTATTTTTTGTTGGATGTCATAAAATGAGCTCCAAAAACGGATAGACGGAATGACTTTATAAAAAACCATGGCATTGCCCACATAAAATTCTTGCGCAAATTCGTGCGGCCAAATGATTTCGCAGGAAAAAGGAAACGAAGAGGCGCGCCCGCATAAGTGCTCGAGTCTCACGGTTAATGGAGACGCCGTTAGCTGGGATTTAGATGGCGTGTTTTCATTTAAATGCTGCCATGTCACTTCTATAGATGGCCTGTTTTCATTTAAATGCTGCCATGTCACTTCTATAGATGGGGACGCGGATTTCCTGCGAAACCCTTTCGCAGGAAGTTCCTGCGCAAGGTTCTGTGTGGGTCCCACTTAGATGTTTGTGAGAAATCCAACCCCTCTATCCATTTTTGTAGTTCATTTTATGAGGTGCTGTCAAAAATAAGGAGAATCCAGAACTCAAATGGGCCACACGGGAGGAAACAGTGGATATTTAGTGATCACCGTTGAAATATCTATATGTCTTTAAAAGTTTTTTAACGATATAATTTTTTGATTTTTTTCACTTTATCTGAGTGAAAATGACCTTATAAACGGTTTAGATGGCATAGAAACAGCAAGTTGGAGCCCAGGAAGGTTTCAACGGTAGGAATTCCTTTCCCCACTGTTTCATCTCCTATGGCCCACTTGAGTTTTGGATCCTCCTCAATTTTGGTAGAATGCCTTAAAATGAGGTCGAAAAACGGATGGACGTGTTTGATTTCTCAGAAACATCGCATCGGGCCCCACCTAGAATCCTTGCGCAGGAACTTCCTGCGAAAGGGTCGAAAAAGTGTTTTCATTGGAACACGTAATCTTTCGCAGGGAGTTCCTCCTGCGCGTGCCTTTTGCAGGGAATCCGCGTCCTCCAACGGTAACTTTTATTCCACTTTTCGCAGCCAATCCCAGCCAATCCAAAGAAAGGATAAGAAGAATCATGTCATACTCTGTCGGAGATGGGATACAAAAATGCATCCACACTAGATATCTAAGCATCCGACGGAAGTAAGTCAATCCAGACCACCCAAATTGTGATTCTGTTTTTGGACTGGACGTAAAACAAATTAAGGTAAATTTAAGATACTAATATGATAGATATAATATCGATAATGCAATTTAAACATAGACAGCAGTTTTGACCAGAAATCTTAATTTTCTTTAATAAAAAAATGTATGATCATCCATAAAACTTCCATTTTATGGCTTAATTCCATTCCATATCATAACATGATTTGGACCGTTTAGATTGAGTTACATGCATTCCATGCCATCCATGTTCTAAACCTTCCTCTCATAATGGAATCGGTGACGCGGATTTTTCTGTGAAAGGCTTTCGTGAAGTTACTGCCTAAGGATACTGGGTGGGGCCCACCGAGATTCTTGTGAGAAATCCGCCCCGTCCATCCGTTTTTCGAGATCTTTTTAGGACGTAAGACCAAACCTCAGATGTATCCAACACCGAAGTGGGCCACACGAGAGAAAACAGAGTGCATTCAGTGAGCACCGTTGAAGTGTTCTTACGTCTATAAAAGGATTTTTTGTATAAGGATATCTTGGCGGTGTTTTCACTTCATCGCATTTGGAATGGCCTTATAAATGGTTTAAATAGCATATCAACATCAAGATGGAGCTTAAGAAAGTCTCTGTTGATGCTGTTTTTGGATCCCCTTCGTGGTACTGGAAGACCTGCGTAGGAAGAAAATAAAGGAGACCCTGGCTTGACCAGGAACCCTTCGATGCTAAAGTTAGAATCTGGGTCTAGGAGTAATGATGTTAAGGCAAGAATGTGTGTGTACCTTTCACCTATCGGTGTCCCCATTTATAGAGGCGAAGTCCTTAACGAGCTTTCCTAACTGGAATAAATCTCTATCTTGATCGATCTCGTAATCTTTAATATTCCTAGATTTTTGGGATCAAAGCTTATCTCCCAAAGATCTCGGGTGGAGATGCGAGGTTGATTCCTTGAATCGGCTAAGGCAGAGCCTAATAAACAGCTTCCGAAAGAGGAGCGATAGGGCTCGACTGACCGTTATCTTTTAAACACTGCCGTGTTCAGATGGGTCATGTCGTAAATCTCCGACTGCTCTATTAGCCAACCAAGAAGGTGAGTCGGACTAGAGCTCGGTCAGAACTGGGGCTCGACCAATGCAATGGGTCAGCGTATAGTTGCCTTTGTGAGGCCCTCAGGGGGACCGTAAGACTCGTATCCTAGCCCGTACCGTTCCATAAGCTTCCGCGGTCCTCCCGGTCGAATTCCGGCGACCCGCGATCTGTAATCGGCGTTTGTGTGTAACCCCGAGTTGCATCCTGTCGATCTGAGTCGGGTCGACCCGAGACTTGTATCATTGCGACCGCGCCGTCGCCGCGTCTCATGCACTGAGGCGATACCTGGGCCAGGAGATGTGGATCTGTGTTCAGTTTGAGAAAAACACCGCGCGTTGCAATCCCGAGAGAATCTATCACATCAAATGAAAAGTACACATCCCATCACTCACACCCATCCCCAAGTACAACCACCCTCCCTAAAGTCAACTCTCTCCCTCACACAAGTACTCCCATCACTCATCTTTTCACTCATCACCATCTTACATCACTTCTCTCTCTCATCTCTCTCATTTCAAAACTCCATCTCCCAAGCAACCCACGTCCAAGCTCCAAGCTCCATGGATAGAGCTTGTGTGGCCCACCTTCTTACCTCTCATCATCACCATCCAAGACCATCTCAACCATTAAAATCCACCCCTTGGAGCTCTAGATCGTGTTGGCGGAAGAAGGAAGAGGAGATCTAATGGTGGGTGTTCATCATCTAGATTTTGATAATTTAAGGGCCCACATATGGTAGGACCCGTCTTGATGTATCCATTGTATAGGGAGGGCCCATAGTGGCGGGGTCCCTCCCCTTTACACGTTTCTTCCTCTCTCCTTCTCTCTCTCTCTCTCTTATTTTTTTTTATATTTTTTTTATGTTAATGATGAGGTGTGTGGCCCACCTGATGTGTGCATCTATACCATCCATCATGGTGGAGCCCACCTTAGTGTATGTGAGAAATCCATGCCATCCAGCCCCATGTGGGACCCACCTGGCCGAACGGATTGGTTAGGTATCTCACACCAGTTATATAGCTGGTGTATTAACGCCACCAAGCTCCGTGGGTCCCACTACTATGACGTCAGCAAGCTTCGTGGACCCCACCCCGATGTATGTGTTAGATCCAAACCGTCCGTCAATGGGACGTGGACCCCATTGATGTTTGTGCTCCATCCATGCTGTCCATAACGTGGACCCACCGTGATCTATATGTGCATCCACACCGTCCACACAGCAAGACGGTGGGACCCACCTAACGATTGGATCTTATCCAAGCTGTCTGTCCATCTTACTGGACTGGTGGGCACCGTGTGTGGTACCACCTTGATGTATTTGTGGATGTGGTATCCACCGTCCATTGCGGGACGATGGAACCCACGTGAGATATGTATCATGCATCCAGGCCATCCATCCAGGGCCTGGATGTTGGTGCATTTATATATAGACACTCACACACACACATTATAATATAACATAATGGGAGGCCCCACGTGGGATCCACCTAATATATGTGTGATATCCACACAGTCCATCCATGGGACCCACCTTCTATGTATGTGTTCATCCACGACTCCCATCTGTTGTAGGTGTGGGCCCACCCCACATGTGTGACACGTGTGGGTAGGTGGGACCCACCTTGATATATGTATTTTGTATCCACACTGTCTATCTGGACGGTGTGGTGGGTGGGGCCCGCTGTGATGTATGTGTGGCACCCACCTGCCACATGGGACCTCCATGATGTATGTGTATTATCCTGACCATCCATATCATAGGGCCTACCTTGATGTATTTAGCCCACCGTGATACAGCCCATTGTGATGTATATAGGCCCATGTGATACGGCCCTTTGTGATGCATATGGGGCCTGTGTATGGGGCCCGATGTGATATATATGAGGCCCGCGTGGTGAGACCCAATATGATATTTGTATGGCCCATACATGCGGTCCAATGTGATGTTTATGTGGCCCATTTGGTGAGGCCCATTATGATATACTGAGGCCCATGGGTCAAGGCCCATTGAGATGTATTTTCGGTCCATATGTCGTGGCCCATTGCGATATATTTCCGACCCATATTATGAGGCCCATTGTGAAATATTTTCGACCCATTTGGCACGGCCTATTGTGATGTATTTTCGACTCATATGATGAGGCCCATTGTGATGTATTTCCAACCTATTTGGTAAGACCCAATGAGATGTATTTTTCAGCCCATATATTGCAGCCCAACTGACATATATGGGGCCCATGTATTGCGGCCCATTGTGATGTACATGAGGTTCATGAGCGAGGCCCAATGTGATGCATATGTGCCCCATAAACGAGGCCCATGATGATGTATATTAGGCCCTTATATGAGGCCGTGGGCCCACTATACGATTGGCCCTATAAGCGTCACTCCTTAGGATCAATGTTGGTTAAATGTCCACATTGATGGGCAATGATGGTTGAATGTCCAGATTGTGACCTTCCCCTAGGTCCTTTGTTAGGCCAATTCCGATTGTCAAGGCCGATTCCGATTGTCAAGGTCAATTTCGATTGTTGAGGCCGATTGTTGAAGCTGATTCCGATTGTCGAGGCCGATTCCGATTGTCAAGGTCGATTCTGATTATCGAGGCCGATTCTGATTGTCGAGGCCGATTGTTGAGGCCGATTCCGATTGTCGAGGCCAATTATCGGTGCTGGTTGTTGATATCAATTATGAGTATGTGACAGCATAACATCATGATATATATTCATACGCATCATCTGCATGTATGTTATGAGATGTGGTTGACCATTGCATATGTCATTGGGCAGGTTGTTTATGGGACTCCTTGATAGGCGGAGTTACCCCACATGAGAGTGCCGTATGCGCAAGATTGATGCATGATTGGATTGTATGACTCATGCATCTTGCATTGTGTGTTGTGATTACTGTATGCCCTAGCGACATTAGGGCCATTGCCTATATAGGCATATCGTGGATGTCCAGATGGGACACCGAAAATCTGTTGTAGCATCAGGCCACCATTGATGGCCCTGGGTGAAAATCCCTAAACCCTCTTGGTACCAGAGGACGCCCCAACGTCGAGACCGAGTGGATACATGAGCGCCCGAGTATCGAATACTAGGAGGCCGCGTCTCCCACTGTGTCATGGTCGGTTGGGAGGGGGTGTGGCCTTACCTGCCTGAGGGTAGGGGGCATAGCTAGGCTGAGTTTGACTAGCTTGTGAATGGGTCCGCTATCAATGTGCTAGATAGATATTGGCTGACTACTGGCTAGGCAGATAGTGAGGTCTCTTCCACTTGCATGGTCGCGCGTCAGTAGGCGGCGATTGCATGTAGAGTGTACTAGACCCCGATGATGATCCCAGAGATGTACAGTACTGATATGTGGACTTATTAAGCAGGAATTGCATATTCACTCATTCATTTATTCATTCACTATCCACTCGAGTTGGTGTTGCACAACTATTTATTATGTGTACCTTCGCAATGGCCACTATTTCGGTTGGGGCATGCGACTAACCTGAGATCAGGAGTCTACCACATTGAATCTGACTATCCAAATTCAGGTATGAGACTAGTTTGGATAGAAGTCCCCTGTGATGGACCCCATAGCTTGCAATACTGCGTACTATCATCCCGACTTCACACTCCAAATTGGTCATTTCATTCGTATCGCATATTATATTACATCCACGAGCATATGGCATTTTGGGTTGTTATGTTTCTGCACTTATATGGTTAAGACGGACTTAGCAGGATTTACATATTGCATTGTACCCTCGGCATCTGATTTTTGGCTCTCTATGACTCCTCATTTGCATAACTGATCTGTATTGTGTACTCTGATATTGTATGACTCATGGACTAGTCAGTATTTCTGTTTATTCTGATATCATATGATTCATAATCTTGCCAGTATTTTTGACATTGTATGACTACGGCATTGTATTGAATACTTGGCACTTATCTTGTGTACACACTTACACCACCCTCTAAGCTTTCTATATGCTTATGCACAATAGATGCGTGCAGGTGACGTTAGGTCACAGCAGAGCTGAGCTTGGAGCATAGAGCTGTCTTCCGGAGCTTTGATTTTTGATATATGTATTTCCCTTTCAGCACTGTATTCAAATGTTTATATTAGTGGATATGTGATGATGATGTTGCTTTTGTGATTTGGGTAAACTTGTGGTTATGCTTCTTACGAGATAAATGTACGTTGTAAAATCCTCCTTATAGGATCGGAGGATCGGAATCTGGCGTATGCGCGCTGGGAGTCGAGAATGTGATACTACGGAGCCTGTGGGCAACGGATTCGGTGATTGGGAATTTTGTGAGCCCGGTTTCCGAGTTTGGGGTGTGACAGGGACCTGGAGGTGTATTGATCTCACTTGGAGGTCTTACTTCGTGGGTCAGGGCATGCAGGCCACGGTCAGGCTCAACGCCTAGTGAGTCTAGGTTATGTATCTCCATCCAACGATTTGGGCATGGGCTGTAGTTAGACTCGGTGCTTGGCGAAGCTGAGCCATATCAACAGGGTCGGTTCGACTCCTAAGCCGACTTAAGGACTTGTTATATTTTCCCCCAACAATGAGCCCCATACTCCTTGTGCCGACCTAAGGCGGTCGAGGAGTAAATTGGAGTTGGGTCGGGTTGCGCACGGACCGAGCTCATGATGAAACATTTATTATTTGTAGGGCGATTAGTAGGGCTACCGAGGCATGCTACCTCGTTTCACCACACGCCAGTTCGTTTCTCGAGGCCACACGAGTGGGACGACCGTCGTTTCAGTGGCGAAGCGAATAAGAGAGAGACACGTGGCAGGGTGCTTGATGGCAATCCCAATCAACGCACAGGTGCTGCCACGTGTCGGACTGGGGCTTCAGAGGGGGCATCGGTTCGACTCCTCATTTAATGTCGGAGCCACGTGGCACAACTATATATAAGGTTGCCCTATCGTACGCTTCTACCCATTTTCGCGCCCAATCTCATTTCCATTTCCTTCGTCTTCTGCATTTTATCTTTCGTCTCTGCGTTTTCCAGCACTTCGCCATCTTCTCCTTTGCAATTTCTAGCATCTCTGCATTTCTCCTATGAGCTCCTTCTCCCTCCCCTTCTTTTAATTTCATAAATATCAGGCCCTGCAAGCCCTCGGGAGGGAGTGGACGACGACGAAGGTGAATCGAGTTGCTTCTGGGTGGCGTCGAAATCACCTTCATTGCTGGTGGAGGTTGTCGTGGAAGCGGATGCCTTGTTCCGCCATTCGTAGAGGATGTTAGATTCTTCGGCACAAAGGTCGGTGGCGTTGACTAGGGCGTCGGATCCATCTTCCGGGTAGGAAGCTGCGAGGGGTTTCTCTGGTCGTTCTGACCTTCCAGTCGAAGATGAGGCCGAAGTAGAGGAAGGGGCTAGAGGGCTAGTGCCTTCTGTTCTGACTATCGATGACCTGATTCGGATCCAATTCGGGTACCATATCCCCAACTTAGTCATTCTTGGTCTCCCTCGGCCTGATGAGCTACCCGACTGAGCCCCTCCCGGGGTAGTCGCAATCTTCCATGTCACGCTGCAATGCGGCCTTCGCTTACCGCTTCAAGGAATAGCTCGAACTCTACTGGGCAACCTCGGCATGGCTCCGGGGCAGGTCACACCGAATGGGTGGAGGGACCTCTTCGGCTGCACGATTCTCTGGGTCGAGATGAAGCAGCCCGAGCTAAGGGTGGAGAAATTCTTTCATCTGTATCAAGTACGGCCGAACACTCAACAGCCTGACTAGTATTATTTCTGCTCCTGGCAGAACACCGGCAAGGCTCCGATAACCGATCCCCCTTCTTCTAACAAACTCTAAAGGGATTGGTGGTTTTGGGCCTTGGGTCGTTGGGAAACGGCCGACCCAGGGCCCTTCCATCCCTTCATCCCCCGAGCCTTCTCCAAGGCAGGTAGTTCGCGTGATATTGGATCTATTGCTTTAGTTTGTTGAGTCTTCTTCCAACATTTTCTGACATATTTTCCCTTCTGCTTTTCAGTTGTCCCTAAGCATCCTCCGGTGCTTGACCCGAGCTCCTTAGCTCGGATCCAGAACCTCCGAGCCTTAAGCCCAGAGAGGAGATCTTGCAGAAGGCTTCTTCAGCCGAAGCTTCTTCTTCAGTCGGGCCTTGACTAGTGAGAATTAGCTCATAATAGATTTTTTTTAATTTTTTTTTTATTTTACTGTCTTGCTGATGCTTCTAATTGTAGAGATGTCTGAAGCTCGGCCTTGAGTCTGTCCTATGTCCAAGGTCATGCCCCCACCTTAAGTGGATCTTCTGAAAGTGCCCTGGTTTGTTAATTAGCATGATCGTTGAGTCAGCTAGACAGAGGAGCCTCATAGGAAGATTGATCAAGCGTCTACCTCAACTGGATGTGTGCCCGAACTCGCCACAGGTAAATCTTAGCTTCACATCCCATGTCCCAAAACACTAGGCAATTAAAACCCTTAAAATTGGATAGAACATCCTAGGGTTTTTGGTTAGAAAATTTTTCAAAACTTCAGGAAAATCTTTAAGTTTTCTACCTTTGCCGATTTATCGATACATGGATCGATGAAATCGAACCTTGTTATTGATGTCCTTGAAGCTCACTCGATATTATCGAAATGAGGACATAAGATGTCCAACAACCACAGAGATCTCTGGACGAAATTATCGATGTATCGATAGATGGTTCGATATCATTAAAATTTGAATATCGAGTCCATTGAGTAGACTTAATAAAATCGACATCAGGTCTGTTGTGTCCAAAGTTCTGCTATGGCAAATCATGAATTCTCGATATATCGAAGAGCTTCTCGATATCCTTGGAATTCAAAACTAGATGATATCGGAAGCCCTTCGATGATATCGGATTGGTACGAACATTTATCCAGCAATTTTCAGGTTATTTTTCTTGGATTGAGAGTCACTTGATAAAATTGACATTCAAATATCGATCATATCGAGGTATGGTCGATGTCATCGAAAGTGGACACAAACTGTCTAGCAAGCTTATAGGAAAATTCTTTGGAATTATCGATGAATCGACACTGCCCTCGATATCATCGATATTCAAATTCCGATGATATCGAGTGATATTCGATCATATCGTTTACCTGAAAATCTTCAAAGGCAAGTCTCACATTTTCAAATGTCAAGAAATCGAACCTCGTGTCGATGAAATCGGAGTTCGAAATCCGATGACATCGACGCACGATCGATTTCCTCGATTAGCTGGCAAAAGGTTTCAAAAGTGTTTGACATTTGAGTTCGTGTCATCGAGTGACCAGTTGATGCTATCGAGAGTATACGCTCGATGATATCGACCTTGCTCGATGATATCGAACTCTGTAAAAAATGTGACCATTTTATATTCATCGGAACCTTTTGCCTATTTAATGAGAGCTTGCCCTTGGTTATTGGTAGAGAAAATAGAGAGTGCTTTTGAGTGTTTAACCTTACATCATATACCCTAAACCTTTTCTCTCATGGAAGTTCATCCTCTAATCCACCCTCATCATTAACATTCAATAGAGTGGATTGGGAAATGAACTTCCGCATTCAAGGATCCTACAACTACCATCTTAATGGCAAATCATTAAGCTGGGATGCCTTGAATGCATAGATGATTGGAATCGCTCTATCTCCCTTATAAAAAAACATTTAATAAAGTAGGATTCCATCATAACCTTGACCCAACCCATCGCCATGTATTGGTACATCTTTTGAGTTGAGTTCAAGGAAGCAGAAGATTCTTTGTCAACAAAGGAGGAGATCTTCCACAACACGTTGAATGGGCTCATCTACTTATCTGTAAGTCATTAGAGTCCAGAGGACCCTTGTGATCATTCCTTCTGTAGGATTTGGTCTAAGGTATTTCTCACCCCCTGCAAGTCCTCATAGGAGGCCTCCGACGGGAGTGTACATGGGAGTGCTTTGTGTTGACCCTTACTCTGTGTAGAGCATAAACTCTTAGGTCCTTGTGTAGGTCTTTGACCTATGTGGCCCAAAACTTGAGTGATTTGTGTTGACCCTTTCTCATGGGAGCATAACTAGTGAGGTTCCTTGAGTAGATCCTTAGCCTGTGTGGGCTAAAAGTCGGGTATTGTGTGTTGACCCTTGCTCATGGGAGCATAAAGTGTGTCGTGTAGACACGTTGTATCAGCTTAAGTGTAGGTTGTACTGCTTAGAGGTGAACTTGATTTAAAACCTCCGGTTTGAGGTGAATCTATCGTGAAACCTCCTTTAGTGAGATCCGATACACTCAAGGGTTGAGTGCGTCTACTGGAAGTGGAGTAGATAAGTAGTCGAACTACTATAAATATGACTGTGTTTAAGATTGCTATTGTCTTCCATTACTTATGTGATTTCCTTAAATGCCTTCATATTTGATTATCTGAGATCACATCTCACACAAAGTCACATCCATCATAAACTATGATTTGCATCTTGTTTATCTTTCGATTAGTTTTATGATTGGATCCTCTGATTGACTTGGAAGCCATTAAAGTTACTCTGAAGAAATCTTGATACACTCATATTTACTCAGGATTAGATTGATGGGATTTTAAATAACCATAAAATATTAAAAAGTCCTATTTACCCTCCTCTAGGACATATTGGCATATTCCCACTTCAACTAAAGTGGTCATTACCGCATTTTCATCCTCAGGCATCGAAGAGACAGAAGACGGTCTTTAAGGGCCTTGGAAGGGTCGCCCCTCCTGCTCCTCTAGCTGTTATTGAGGTCAATGAAGGTATGGAGGTGGCAGAGGCGGTTCATCAGGAGCCTTGAGAGGTTCCTGAGCCAAGGTCGGCCGCAGCGCATGACCCTTTGAGAAGGGAGGAGGAGGAACCTCCAAGGGAGGAGGTTGTTGAGGGAGAGAGGGGGAACTTCCATCAACAGGTTGAGGGGATACTCCTCTAGGCGAGCAAGCAGATGCTCGAGGGAGAATTCTCCGGCCTTTTTGAGCCACCCTCCATGGAGCAGACGCTTTCTAGGATCACGACGTCTCTCCTCGAGGTAAATCGCGGTCATTATTGCAGACTTGTTCGGATTTTTATTTTTGTACTGAGTTTTCTTCTTTCCTTTTGCAGTTCGTACCGTGCGTGATGAGGGCCTGTGCTAACCTATCCAATGCCAACGGGTGAGCTGAGGAGGCAGAGGCTCGGCTATCGTCGGCTGAGGCATGGGCTGCCTTTGCGGAGGGCCAGCTCGAGGCGGCAAGGGTCGCCCTTGAGGCGGCCATAACAGACAGGGACAACCTGGCCTCGCGATTAGAAGAGGGCAGGAAGGCGCTTGACCAGGCCTGCAAGGACTGCATCGCGGCCTGTGATGCAGCCAACAAGATTTGGGTATAAACCAAGGCTGCTCTCGCCCTTACACTTAAAGAGGCCGTGGAAAAATTCCTTTCATCCCATGCCTTTGAGGAGGAGAGGGCTACTCACTTTCGTCAGGGCTACGCCGAGTGTGTTAAGGTGATGAAGGAAGCCTTCCCTGATCTCGATCTTTCTGGCTTTGACGAGAGTGAGTTGGGGTTCGGTGGTGAGGTTGCAGCTGGCCCCGAGGCATACACTAAGGCGGCCCCCACCACTGCTCCTGTAAGGCCTGTATCCTAGCCTGTATCATTCCGTAGACTTCTGCGGTCCTCCCAGTCGAATTCTGACAACCCGCGATCTGTTATCGGCATTTGAGCATAACCTTGAGTCATATCCCGTATTCCAGAATTGGCTCAACCCGAGACTTGTACCCTAGCGATCGAGCCGTCGTCGCGGTTCCGATGCCGCGTCGAGGCAATACCCAGGCCAGGAGATGTGGGCCCGCTTTCAGTTCGAGAAAACGCTGCGCTTTGGCAATCCTAAGAGAATTTCTACAACATGTCCCATCAATCGAGTGCACATCAATCACCTAATGTCAAGTACAACCATCCCATCCCCAAGTACAACCACCCCTCCGCTAAACTCAACTCTCTCTCTTACAACCCATACATGTCAAGTACACCCATCACCCATCGCTCACTCACCCATCCCTCTCTCTCTTGACATCCCATCCTCTCTCTCACTCTCATTTCTTCATTTTCAAGCAAACCCCATGAAAATCCAACGTCCAAGGGAGAGGAGAAAGCTAGGTGTGGCCCACCTCCTTACCACCCAATCCCACCATCTAAAGATCATCTCCACCGCTGAAATGCATCCCCCGGAGCTTTAGGATGCGTTGATGGAAGAAGAAGTCCATGATCAAAGGTGGGTGATTTTATTTTATGATTTGAGGGCCCACATATAGTGGGACCCATTTTGATGTATGATTGTATCAAAGAGGGACCCATAGTGGCGGGGTCCCTTCGTTATTCCGAACTCCCTCTCTCTCTCTCTCCATTTTTTTTATGGAGTGTGTCCCACTTGATCCATACCGTCCACCGACCCGATTGGAGGAAAAATACAAATATCAGCTTGATCCCGGGCATGTGGCCCACTGGACATGGAACCACAATGAAGTATGTGATTCATCCACACCGTCCATCTGTACAGGTGGTGGGACGCCACTGATGTGCATAGTTTAAATCCACACCGTTCGTCCAAGCGTCCAGAGGGTCTAGACGCTTGTCTCTTTTAAAGATATTATATTATATATATATATATATATATATATATATATATATATATATATATATATATATATGATATGTATATGAATATGCATATATATGTGGCCCACGTGTGTGGAACCCACCTGATGTGTGGCCGGACGGGATCCACCAGATGTGTGGATTTTATCCACACCGTCCATCCAAGGTGGGGACCCACCATAGTGTATGTGTTCCATCCCCACCGTCCAGCCATTTCTGGATGTGGGACAACCTTGATGGATGTGTTCTATCCCTGCTGCATTGCAGCCGTGGGACCCAAACACATGTGGACTCCACCATGCTATGTGTATTTCATCAATACCATCTAAACGGTGGGCCCCATATCAGTAGTTACAGCTGCTGCTTTGACACAGCAAGCCCTGTGTGTAACATCCCGGATTTTTGCCAACCTGGGATTAGACGTCCATAGGCAATGGGTTGCTCCTAACACCTTATTAATTCGTCAGAACAGAACCCATAGTCTAAAATCGCTTCTGAACCCATTTCCTTCACAAATCTAACCCTTCACTACCTTGTTCTTTCAATTTTTCTTAGCACTTTCATCCTAGACACTATCCTAAACTAGCTAAGTAATATAACTTGGATCACTTTATATACAAACTACAAAGGCCCAGGTACCACCTCAGACAAAAATCATACAGGACTAAATCCTTTAGAAATTAGGCGAGAATTAGCTAGTGCTAAACTAGAGTGCCTGTGAAATTAGCACCAATTGCTTTAAATACGATCTGCAAGACCTAAAACTTGTAGAATCATTGACGCTAGGTTACACTAAAACCTAGGATCAATCTCATTACCCGGCTGCCCACGGGAGCATCTCGAAACTCCGTATCGGATCTGGACCGCACGTCGGAAGTCCGATTAACATGAAGTTAAGGAACTAGGACCGCCTCGCTGGGCTTGACAACCATCTCGGAAGTCAAATCCAGATAATGTCCCAGCGCTATTCGCTTGAGCTCGGAGTGAAGAGTGTGAGAAATGTGAAACAATTTCAAAATAAAATATCTTGAATAGTAATCTGGCACCTCTCGCTTGCGGATCAGTATTAAGCAACCAGACCGTCAGAATCAGACCAAATTACACCCTTGGATCAGGAGAAATTTCATACACATTTATATGTACTCGGAATCTCCGATCGAGATCCGCTGACCATTGAACTGAAACTGGTCCGCCACGCGTGATCTGGAATCCCGACCAAAACGAAAACTTAATAGAATGTAGATCCAGCGTTAGTGAGCTTAAGTCCGACCTTTGGCTCAAGGAGGGCTGCCAAAAACTCTCTTTTGAGCTGAAACAATGCCGATTTGATTATAATGTAAGTATACCTTTAACATAAGTCTATTTCGGTTAGTTTTTAGGCTATATAAGGACCTTAACCCCTCTCTCATGGCAGCCATGCGAATTTGAGGTTGAGAGAGAGAAAAGAGAGAGAAAGTGTGGGAGATGTGGGAGAATCTCCCTGCCACTCTTCCTTGCCGCTGTACGAGCTCCACCGCCTGATTCTCATCACTTTCTTGGCGTTTCCGGCATCATTTCTAGGTAAGAAGCCCTAACCCTAATCTGATTTGGGGCTTGGGTGGTTGTAGGTTATGAAATAGCTAACCTATTTCGTTCTATAGGTTACCAAACTGCCGAATACGGAAGCTTAGCAAACCTATCGACTCCGTTACGATTCTATGACAAAAGGTGCGGACTTTAGGTGTATAGGTTATAGTTTTCAACGCTTTCAATGTCAGATAATGATAGATTCATGATTTGTATGCAATTGCACATGTACAAAGTGCTGTCTGTTTTCCGTTTCGATTAAAGATGAAAAATATGGAATTCTACATACTCTAGGTATTTGTAGAAAGTACGGTATACGTATATTTTTTGAAAATGTGTTTGACATGTTTATTTGTTATATGGATATACGATATATGGATAAAATACTTATTTGGCAAAACGATTCACCTAAATACATGTTTTACTTATATACACTATGTATGTTGAAATTGCGTATTCTAGAAAACACTGTATACGTATAAATTTTGGAGATGTATTTATCATGATTATTTGTTGTAGTAATATATTATACATGGATAAAATACTCGCTTGGCTAAAGGATAACCCTAATACATGTTTTGCTAACATACACCATGTATGTTGTAATAGTGTATTCTAAGTGTTTGTGAAAATGACTGAATGAGTATAGAATTCTCATTCGTGCTCGCCATGACTAATTGTCATGGATTCATGATTGTTGTATTGGCGATACCCCTTTGACGAAAGGATTTGCCCTAAATCACGCCACAGCCAATATACACTATATATGCTAAAATGTGTGGCCTAAGTGTTTGTGGAAATGACTGAATGAATATGGAACTTGGATTCCTGCTTCCCATGACTATCCGTCATGGGTGTACGCGTGTTATGATTGGGGCAACTCCCTAGTGAAAGGATTTGGCCTAATGCCTATGTGATCGACATATGTCATGTATGTTGATGTATGTTTGTTTAAGTGTTTCTTGAAATGTCTGAATGAGTAGTAGTTAGCAAATTGTAATGTATAAGGGTGTTGAGATATGATTCTCAACCTCTTTTAACTATGTGTATGATCTCCTTGGATAGTTGTGTGATTAGGAATTGAACATGTACAAACTCATGCTTGTGTTGTGCTTCATAACATGCTCAACTGCTTTATGATTTTAACAATGTAATGCATAGGTTTAAATTTATATTTACGTTGTATGATCCGTCATGGGTGATGGGGGAGTGGAGCAACGAGTGCGTGCAACAGCCCTGGCAGTCCTAAACGGATAATACCAGACCTTGATTGTATGAGTTGAATCTTGATCCACTACTGCTTTATCTATCTGCAATTGATTATGTTTGGGGCTATGATTATAATCCAGACAATCGGTACCAGAATTGCATTCGTGGCTGTGATTCATTTGCCACCTGAGATGTGTTCGACGAACCCGAGTCGTACTTCGGTTGACAATAGTGGTTGGCCACGCGAAGTGCTTATGCACTTCATGTCGTTCAACTTGTTGTGCGCTCGAGCTAGCCGAGCTCGTCAAGTAACCCGATCTGTCTTATATATGTTCACCATGTTTGGACGCTACTGCTTGAACCTAGGATACCAAACTTACCAGTGAAATCCCTTTTAACCATGGTACCTCGATCCGCTAAGACCCATGAGCCGGGCATGGTGGTATGGGACACCGTGGTCGAGCTGTCGGCCTATGTTGGGGTCACGTGCCTCCCCGTAGTGACCATTGAGCAACCAAACTCGTGAGCCGAATACGGTGGTATGAGACACTGTATTCGAGCTGTCGACACTTACGGCGAGAGCCGAGTACGGTGAGACCTGTACTCATGCTGACGGGCGACGAGTCGTCTGTAGTGTCTTCGAGTATACTCCAAGGTCTGTGATTGGCGACGAGCTCTTCACAACAACTAGAGTATGAGTTGAGCCGAGTATGGTGAGACCTGTATTCGAACTGACGGCCAGCGATTGAGCCGAGTACTGTGAGACCTGTACTCGAGCTGACGGTCAGCAATTGAGCCGCATACGGTGAGATCTGTATCCTTGCTGACGGGTGACGAGTCCTTTGCGATGCCTTCGCGATGCCTCTCGAACCATAATACCATATGAGATTAACTAGGATTGACGACCCTAGGATGGATCATGTTTGGGAATGATACAAGGGAGGTACCTTAGTTTCCCAATACTGTTGTTTGAAATGAACTAATAATTACTCGGTAATCATGCTCATCATCGCACTGCATGTGCCTGGTAGATGTGGAGCACTGAGGGATGGACGCATTCACGAACGTAAGATGATGTCACATGAGGGTGGTTTGGCAAGGGCATACATCATGTCATTTCATACTTGCATTAAATAAGAATAGTTAGAATTGTTTGATTGTACTGCTTTATCATTACTGCTTGACTGAGTTGATAACATGTTAACCTATGCTTTACTGTTCCACTGAGTTGATCACTCACTCCCACGTTACGGGACGGTGTTGTACACACCAACCAGATTTGTTGAGTTTCAGGTGATGGCGATGCTTGTGATGCAGAGCCGGACTACTTCTATGATGATAGGAGGAAGTTCTCCTATCTGTATCTCTCTAGCAGGTCAATGAAGACCTGATACTGTTTTGACAGGGCTATGGTTCTTGGGATAGGAGACATTACACTTCCTCACATTTGGTATATTTTAGAACCGTACTTGTAATTATTTAACCTGGTAATGTTATCACACTCTGAAGACTTATCATAGTTTATATATTTTATCTATCTATCACAGTCTTCCGCTTGCAATTTAACTGTCTCTGAAGTATGATATGCTGTTTTGGCTTAATCTCACTAATGTTCAATGCACGAATACAGTTAACATTCAATCATTATTCATTTTGTTGCATAAGTGATGTTCTGGAATTCGGGAGTTGAGTTTATGCTCGACCCCCCCGATTTTCAGGGCGTTACACTGTGGGTCCCTGCTCGAGCTATGTGTTGTATCCATCCATCCACACGTGTGAGGACCACACGTGTGGGGCCTACCATGTAATGTATGCGTTTAATCCACACCATCCACCATGTGGGACGGTGTGACCCACTGGGATATTTGTGTCTTATCTCCACCGTCCAGTGATTTGGACGGTGGACCACACCATGATGTATTTATTTCATCCACACCATCTAGATGTGTTGGACGGTGCTGGTTAATGTTCGGACAAAGTTGATATACATGGACAATGTTTGGATGGTGCT
This sequence comes from Magnolia officinalis, assembly GCA_021015155.1. Taxonomy (NCBI): domain Eukaryota; kingdom Viridiplantae; phylum Streptophyta; class Magnoliopsida; order Magnoliales; family Magnoliaceae; genus Magnolia; species Magnolia officinalis. Next base: position 22,629 of record JAJHSJ010001250.1, read on the forward strand.
GATTTACATGGGAAATGTTTGGACAGTGCCAAATTTACGTGGACAATGTTTGGACAGTGCTGATCATCAATAGTGCCATGTGCTCCATAGAATGATAGTGTACTGTGATACACATGTTACGCCTACAACTATTGAAATGATTTTTGGTGTGGTCCAAGCCCACTTGAGGCCCATTGGTATGGCCCAAGTATGAGGCCCATTTGATGTATATGAGGTCTGTTGGTGCGGCCTATTGGTACGACCCACTTAATGTTTAAGTGGCCCATTTGGTGAGGCCCATTATGATGTACTGAGGCCCATCGGTCGTGGCCCATTAAGATGTATTTTCGGTCCATATGTCGTGGCCCATTTGAGCGGCCCATAGTGATGTGTATTAGGCCCATTTGAGAGACCCATAGCGGTGTGTGTTAGGCCCATTTGAGCAGCCCATAGTGATGTGTATCAGGCCCATTTGAGCAGCCCATAGTGATGTGTATTAGGTCCATTTGAACGGCCCATCATGATGTGTTTTAGGCCCTTGAAAGAGGCCCGTGGTGATGTATATGGGGCCGTTGTGTGAGGTCATGAGCCCACTACATGTTTGGCCCTATGAAGGCCATTCCTTGGGAGTAATGTTGGTTAAATGTCCACATTGTGACCTTCCCTTAGGCCTTGTTAGGCCCATTCTCATCGACACCGATTCCGATTGTCGAGGTCGATTCCGATCTCGATTGTCGAGGCCGATTATCGAGGCCGATTGTTGAGGCCGATTTCGATTCCGATTGTCGAGGCCGATTCCGATTTCGATTATTGAGGCCAATTATCGAGGTCGATTTCGATTGTCAAGGCCGATTTCAATCCCGATTGTCGATGTCGATCGTAATGTCTCAAAAAAATTCGTACAAAGACTGGAGTACCACCTCAAGCAGAAATCACTAAGGGTTAAATTATGTAGGAAATTAGATGAAAAGTAATTAAGTACTAAACTGAATTAATTAGTAAATTAGCTTGAATCGCTTTTAATACGAACTGCAAGACCCAAAACCAGTAGAATCACTGACTTTACATTACTTAAAAACCTAAGATCAATCTCAAAACCCAATTGCTCTCGGGAACATCTTGAAACTCCGTATCGGACCTGGACTGCGCGTCAAAAGTCTGATTAATGCAAAACTATACGGTTATGACCGCCTTACTGGGCTTGACAATCACCTCGAAAATCAAGTCCAAATACTATCCAGAAATACACAACTTGAGCTAGAAATGCACAACTTGAGCCTAGAGTGAAGTGTGTGAGAAACGCAAATATCTTTAGAAAATAAACTCAGATTTAAGTGAATTGGGCCATTCGCTTGCAGGCCAAATATAAGGTTTTAGACCGTCAAAATCTGACCCAAATACACCCTCGGATCAGGGAAATCTCCCTACACAGGTCAGTGTACTTGTGGCTCTAATCGAGTGACGATGACCGTTGAATTGAAACTGGTCCTCCACGGTCAATCTGAAAATTCGATCGGACCGAAAACTTAACCCGACACAAATCCATTGTTAGGAAACTTTCATTGAACCGTATGCAGAAAATGGACCTCCAGATGAGCTCCGTTGGACCGAAACAGCCGACTTTTGGCTATAACCTAAATATACCATGGCCTTGGGGCTATTGAGCTCACTTTTGAGCCTATATAAGGCCCTTAAACCCTCTCTCTCCCATGCCATACAAATTTTCTAAACCCTAGGAGAGAGAAGAGAGAAAAGAGAAGGAGAAAGTGAGGATATGTGAGAGAGAGAGAGAGAGATAGTTGCTGGGATTCTTCCCTACCGCTCCACGTGTAGAGTCGTCTCTCCCGTATCGCTATACCGGCGATTCCGGTTTTGATTTTGGGTAAGAAATCCTAACCCTAATTTGTTTTAGGGATCCAAATAGAGTAAATGGTGAAATAGCTAACCTATTTCATGCTATAGGTTGCCGTTGTGTCGTAGACGAAGACTTAGTGTTCGAACTGAGTTCGATACAAGTTTACCGATGAAAGGTGCGGACTATAAACATTTAGGTTATGGTTTTCAAGGCTTTCAATGTCAGTTAATGATTTATGACTAACTTGATTGCTGTCACATGTGCTTAGATGCGATGTTTTTCGTGTTTTATACATATATATGAACTATGTTGAAATTAATGCATTCCATGTGTTTGTTGAAATGTTTGTATGAATATAGAATTATGATTTGTGCTTTCCATGATTATTTCTTGAGAATACATGACTGTTGTATGTGTGACAACTCCTTTATGAAAGGGTTTGTCATAATATATTATCACTAATTTCTTACATGTATGTTGATTGTGTAGCCTAAGTGTTTGATAAAATGCCTGAATGAATAATTGGTTGATGAAATACATTTATTAAAGGTGTTGAGATGAGATCCTCAATTACTTTAGCTATACGAATAGATTTCTTCATGTAAGTTACAGTCGGCTACGTGATTCATATATGAAATGCCTATGTACAATAACATGTGCACTATGTGTTTGTTAAAATGCACAAATGAGATTTATATTTGAATTGGTTGTCACATGCTATTATGATTATCACATGCGAATATCTATAACACTTGAGTGAGATTAGGACTACTCCGTAGTCTAAGCAATCGGTAATGAATCCTGAATTAATGGCCGAGGTAGTTCCGCCACATAAGATATGTTCGACAAATCCGAGCCGTACGCTGTTTGTCGACAGTGGTTAGGCCACGTGGAGTGTTTATGCGCTCCATGTCGATTAATTCAATGTACGCTTGTACCAGTCGAGCTTGTCCAAGTAACCCGATTGGCCTAATGTATGTTCACCATGTACGGAAGCTACTTCTTGAATCTAAGGTACCAACTTACTAGTGAAAAACCCGTTTAACCTTAGTACCACGATCCGCTAAGACTCATGAGCAGGGCATGGTGGTATGGGTCACCGTGGTCGAGCTGTCGGCCTACGCTGGGGTGACGAGCCTCCCCGTAGTGTCCAGTGAGCAAACCAAACTCGTGAGCTGAATACGGTGGTATGAGACACTATATTCGAGATGTCGGCCTACGCTAAGGTGATGTGCCTTCCCGTAGTGACCTCAAGTATAAACTAAGGCCTACGCTGAGGTAACGAGCCTCTTCGTAGTGACCTGAACTTACATATCCATTACTTTCAGATCAGGGGTGACATTGCCCTATAACTTGCCTATCATATGTGATTAATTAGAATTGACGACCCTAGATGGATCATCGTTTGGGTAAATGATATTAAGGGAGGTACCTTGGCTTCCCTAACCTGTTGTATGAATGAGTCTAATAAAGGACTGGGCTAACATGATCATGCACCGCATTGTATGTGCCTTTGGCGTAGGAGTCGAGCACAATGGAAGGGATGCATGCCGCGATCGTGAGATGATGTAGCAGTGGGAGTGTAGGCGAGGGCATGCATCATTAACTCATATCATCCTTGATTTAACTAGAGTACCTAGGAATGCTTGTTGTATTGCTTTATCATTACTGCTTGACTGAATTGATAACATGTTAACCTTTGCCTTATAGCTCCACTGAGTTGATCACTCACTCCCACTTTGGGACAGTGTTTTAAAACACCAACCAAACTCTGTTGTAGTTTCATGTGATGTCGAGGCCTACGAGGTGAAGCTTGACTTCTAAGACGATGAGGAGGATTTCTCCTATTTGCAACTCTCTGGCAGGTCTATATAGACATGGAATTACGTCACCGAGGCTACAGGGATATGGATTAGATGATATTACACTTTATCATTTTGTATATTTTAGATATTTTGGAACCAAACATGTAATTATTTAACCTGGTATCATGTTCATACTCTGGGGACTACCACCACTTAAACTGTAACACCTTGAAATTCGAGGATCGAGTAGCAACTCAATGCTCGAGTTTCAGAACATCACTTATGCAACATAGATGATAATGATTGAATGTTGTCTGTGTCAGTGCAATAAACATGAGTGAGATTATACCAAAACAGTAATTCATACTCCAGGTCATTTGTCTAAAGGCAAGCGGAAGACTGAAACTGTATATATAAGGTATGTAAAGAAACAAAACCATCTCAATCTCCAAAGTATGAACACTAACTGAGTAACCATATACATGTATTGTTTCTGAATCAAAAGGTCAAAATACAACTAAAAAGATAAATCCTGAAATCTCCGCAATCCAGTCAGCCTAAGCAAAGACGTCTGAGTACTACATGTATGAAAACTCATCCTGGTCCTCATCGTAGTCTGGCTCAGCCTCCTGAATCGATGTATCATCTACACCTGAGACAGAGTCTGGTTGGTGTGTACAACACTGTCCCGTAACATGGGAGTGAGTAGCTAACTCAGTGGAACAATAAAACATAGGTTAACATGTTATCAATTCAGTCAAGCAGTAATGATAAAGCAGTACAATCAAACAATCCTAACTACTCTTATTTAATGCAAGTATGAAATGACAAGATGAATGCCCTTGCCAAACCACACTCATGCGACACCATCTTACGTTCGCGACATGCGTTCATCCCTCAGTGCTCCACATCTACCAGGCACATGCAGTGCGATGATGAGCATGATTACCGAGTAGTTATTAGTCCTTTCAAATAACAGGATTGGGAAACTAAGGTACCTCCTTTGTATCATTCCCAAACATGATCCATTCTGGGGTCATCAATCCTAGATAATCTCATACGACAGTATATTTCTAGGTCACTGCAAAGGCTGTCAGGGCTGTTACACGCAACCATTACACCACTCCCCCATCACCTTTTTAACGGTTCATCACTAAATTGATACAGGCCTAGTTCATACTCTATTTACTATGGTAAAACTCGTTGCCTCATCGCAGATTTAGAGTATGCTCGCGGTCACTACAAAGGGCTGTCAGGGCTGTTACTCACAAAGCGTTGCACCACTCCCCCATCACCTTATCAATGTAGGCCGACAGCTTGAATATAGTGTCCCATACCACCATAATCGGCTCACAAGTCTGGTTGCTCAATGGTCACTACGGGGAGGCTCGTGGCCCCAGCGCAGGCCGACAGCTCGACCACGGTGTCCCATACCACCATGCCCGGCTCATGAGTCTTAGTAGATCGAGGTACCATGGTTAACGGGATTTCACTGGTAAGTTTGGTACCCCAGGTTCAAGCAGTAGCGTCCAAACATGGTGAACATACATTAGACATATCGGGTTACTTGACAAGCCTGACTAGCTCGAGCGAACGATCAACTGAATGACATGAAGTGCATAAGTACTTCGTGTGGCCTAACTACTGTCGCCAAGTGAAGTATAACTCGGATTCGTCAAACACATCCTACGTGGCAAAATGAATCTCAACCACGAACTTAAGTCGGTACCGATTGTCTGGAATATAATCATAGTCCCAAACTCAATCAATCCTTATTTAGAGCATGTAGAGTAAAGCATGATAAACAAAGTAATTTAAGCAAGTTAACAAGCATGTCATAAAGCATGTTTATAAAGCATGTTATAAAGCACTATATAAACAAGAATACAAGCACATATATTTCATAAGTAAGCGGTTAAAGTAAACAACCAACATGGAGGAAATCATATACGTCTATAAGGTAGTTGAGAATCCCATCTCAACACCTACCTAAGGCACCATCATCCAAACACTTACTCTCACAAGCATTTTCACAAACACTTAGAATACACTATTTCAACATACATAGTGTATATTAGCAAAACATGTATTAGGGCGAGTCCTTTCGCCAAATAAGTATTTTATCCCTATATAATATATTCATACAATAATTAATCATGGCAAACACATTTCCAAAATTTATACGTATACGGTACTTTCTACAAATACCTAGAGTATGTAAAATTCCATATTCTTCAACTTTAATCGAAACGGAAAACAGACAGCACTTTGTACATGTGCAAGTGCATGCAGATCATGAATCTATCATTATCTGACATTGAAAGCATTGAAAACCATAACCTATACACCTAAAGTCTTCACCTTTCGTCTTAGAATCATAACGAATCAACTAGGTTTGCTAAGCTTCCGTATTCGGCAGTTTAGTAGCCTATATAATCAAATAGGTTAGCTATTTCATAACGTACAACCTTCACAACCCCAAAACAGATTAGGGTTAGGGTTTCTTACCTAGAAACGAAGCCGGAATCGTCGGAAAAGTGATGAGAATGGGGTAGTGCAGCTTGTGTAGCGGCAGGGGATAGTAGTAGGGAGTTTCTCCCACTTCTCTCACACTTTCTCTCCCTTTTCTCTCTTCTCTCTCTAGGGTTTCTCTCAGATTCGTATGGCTGTGAGAGAGAGGGTTCTAAGGTCCTTATATAGCCTAAAAACACACTAAAATAGATTTTGGACAAGGTATACTTAAGTTATAACCAAAGTGACCCTATTCCAGCTCAACTGAGGACTTCTGGCGGGCCTCCTTGAGCCAAAGGTCGGACTTAAGCTCACCAACCTTAGATCTAGGTGGAGTTAAGTTTTTGTTTCAGTTGGATTCCCAGATCACGCGTGGCGGACCAGTTTCAGTTTAACGGTCAGCGAATTTCGATAAGAAATTCCAAGTACATGGGTATGTTTATGAAAATTTTCTTGATCCGAGGGTGTATTTGGGTTAGATTCTGATGGTCTGGTTACTTACAAAATGTCCGCAAGCGACACGTGCCAGATTACTATTTGAGATATTTATTTGTAAAGAAAATCAAGTATTTTCACACTCTTCGCTCCGGACTCAAGCGAACAGCCGTGGGATACTATCTGGATTTGATTTCCGAGATGGTTGTCAAGCCAGAGAGGCGGTCCCAAGTCCTTAACTTCGTATTATTCGGACTCCCGATGTGCGGTCCAGACCTAATACGGAGTTTCAATGTGCTCCCTAGAGCAGTCAGGTAATGATTTTAATCCTAGATTTTAGGGTAATCTAGCTTCAATGATTCTACAAGTTTTGGGTCTTGTAGATCGTATTTAAAGCAATTCAAATAGATTTCATGGCTAATCTAGTTTAGCACTTAGTTAACTTTGTCAAATTTCTAAAAGATTTAATCCTAAGTGATTTCTAGTCGAGGTGGTACTCGGGCCATTGTACGAAATTTTTTGGGTCGTTACAATCTACCTCCCTTAAACAAAAATTTCATCCTCGAAATTTGTACCTTTTCGTACTCCTCAAGGAGCTGAGGGTAGTTTTTTCGGATCTCGACTTCTGTCTCCCACGTAGCTTCCTCCTCTGTATGATGTGTCCACAGTACCTTCACGAGTGGAATCACTTTGCTACGCAGTACCTGCTCCTTTTTGTCAAGGATGCGTGTCGGGCGCAGCTCATATGAAGCATCCTCGCTCAACTGTACCTGCTCCCATCTGATAATGTGTGAAAGATCAGGAACGTACTTCTTCAGCAAAGATACATGAAATACGTTATGTACAGCTGCAAGTGGTGTGGGTAAAGCGAGATGATATGCCACAACACCCACTCGATCAAGGATTTGAAACGGACTGATGAACCTCGGTGTGAGCTTCCCCTTCTTTCCAAACCGAAGGACCCCCTTCATAGGGGAAACTTGGAGGAATACATGATCACCGACCTCGAATTCAAGTGGTCGCCGCCTCGTATCGGCGTAACTCTTCTGCCTGCTCTGCGCTGTAAGAAGTCGACGCCTAATAATGTCGATCTTCTCTGAGTTCGCCTGTACCAACTCCGGCCCAATCAGACTATGCTCGCCAACCTCAGCCCAACAATGCGGTGCTCTACAAGGACGACCTTACAGGGCCTCATATGGCGTCATACCAATACTCGTCTAGAAGTTGTTGTTGCAGGCGAACTCTGCGTAAGGAAGACAATCATCCCAACTGTCCTTGAAGTCCAACACACATGCTCGCAATATATCCTCCAAAATCTGATTCACCCACTTTGTCTGCCCGTCAGTCTGAGGATGAAACGCCGTACTGAACTTCAACTTCACACCCATCGCTTCCTGGATATGAGTCCAGAAGATAGATGTGAACCGAGTGTCTCTGTCCGACACGATCTCTAAAGGAACCCCATGCAGACGGACGATCTCTTTGACATACAATCTAGTCAAATCATCTGCAGAGTTGGTAACTCTGATAGGGAGAAAATGGGCTGATTTGGTCAACCGGTCCACAATCACCCAAATGGAATCGTGTCCGTTCCTTGTCTTCGACAACCCTGATATGAAATCCATGGAAATGAAGTCTCACTTCCATTCAGCTATGGGCATGGGCTGAAGCACTCCAGGAGGTCGACGATGTTCTGCCTTGACCTGCTGGCACGTCAGACAACAAGAAACATACTATGCTATATGGGCTTTCATGCTGTCCCACCAATAAGACCGTCTCATATTCTAGTACATCTTCGTGCTACCAGGGTGCATCACAAGCTTCTATTTGTGGGCAATGTCGAGGAGCTCCTGCCGCAAGTCATGAATATCAGGAACGCATAAGCGGCCACAGTATCGTAAACTCCCATCTGAACCAACTCTCCACTCGGAGTTCTCAGCGTCGCTAGCTTGCTCTCGAAGCTTAGACAACCGCTCATTGCCCTTCTGGGCCTCGATAATCGGATCATCAATAAGTGGTCGCACCCGAACGTGCGCGACACACTTAAATGGCGCCTCCATGGTGAGTTTCTGTTCGAAGTCCCGCACGAACTCAACCTTGTCCCACTCTTCTATCATCAACGGGGCCGCAAATGTTATAGTCTTCTTGCGGCTCAACGCGTCTGCCACAAGGTTCGCCTTACCAAGATGGTAGGAAACCTCGAACTTAAAGTCCTTCAAGGTCTCCATCCATCGGTGTTGTCTCATATTCAAGTCTCATTGCGTGAATATATACTTAAGGCTCTTGTGGTCGCAGAAAAGCTCGAACTCCTCTCCGTAGAGGTAATGTCTCCAGAGCTTCAATGCAAAGATAATAGCTGCCAACTCTAGGTCGTTGTAGGGTAGTTCTCCTCGTGCTTCCTTAATTGTCTCGAGGCATATGAAATCACTCTGTCCTTCTGCATAAGGACACAACCCAAACCAACGCGAGACGCGTCAGTGTATATCGTGTACTTAACCCCTTGCTTTGGCAATACTAGCAAAGGGGCGGACGTCAACCTGTCCTTCAGCTCCTTGAAAGCGGCTTTCGCCTTCTCTTTCCAGGCGAACTTTAGGTCCTTCCGTGTCAACTGAGACAACGGCCTGGCAATCTTCGAGAAGTTCCGAATGAAGCGTCTATAATACCCTGCTAGACCAAGGAAACTTCTCACCTCGGTAACCGAGCCAAGCTGCTGCCAATCCTGAACTGCAACTACCTTAGCAAGGTCCACTTCTATCCCATCCTTGGACACCACATGTACGAGGAACTTGACTTCCTCCTGCCATAAGTCACACTTCTTATACTGCGTGAACAATTGGTTCTTCTTCAATGTATCCAACACCGCTCTCAGGTGCTCCTCGTGCTCCTCTCGACTTGTAGAGTATATCAGAATGTCATTAATAAAGACGATGACGAATCGGTATAGGAATGGCTGAAATACCCGGTTCATCAGGTCCATGAACACGGCCGGTGCGTTCGTAAGACCGAACGACATCACTAGAAACTCGTAGTGCCCAAAGCATGTCCTGAAAACCGTCTTCTACACGTCCTTATCTCTGACGCGTAGCTGATGATACCCTGACTGCAGATCTATCTTCGAAAAGTACTTCGCCCCCTTCAACTGATCAAACAGATCATCTATCCTGGGCAAAGGATACTTGTTCTTCACGGTAACCTGGTTCAACCTATGGTAATCAATACACAACCGTAGTGAGCCATCTTTCTTCTTCACAAATAGTACAGGTGCTCCCCAGGGAGACACACTAGGTCGTATAAAGCCCTTCTCTACTAGCTCGTCAATCTATTTCTACAGTTCCTCCAACTCACATGGAGGCATATGATATGTCGGCAATGAGATAGGTGTCGCACCGGGCGTAAGATCAATGGTGAAGTCGATCTCGTGTCGAGGAGGCAAACCAGGAATCGTCGCAAACACACCTGCAAAATCTCGAACCACATGCGTATTTCCCAACGTCGGACCATCAACATGTTCTAGTAAAGCAGTGTAACATCCAACATGACATGACCAACTAACCTGCACTGGAAAAGCAAAGACCGTGCCATCAGGTCCTCTGGCTGTCACGACCCGAGTATCACAATCTATCTCTGCCTTCATCTCGGTGAGCCAGTCCATACCGAAGATAATGTCGTAGTGCCATAGTGGAGCAACAATGAGGTTGACGAGCATCGTTCTACTACTCAAATCCATGGAGCAACCCTCACACACCCGTGTGACATCCGAAAAAGTCCCAGTAGCCGTAGTGAGTCTCATTCCCTTCGTGGGAGTAGTATATAAAGCTAGACGCTTAACTGCCCTACATGAAATAATAGAAGTAGTGGACCCAGTGTCCACCAACAAGGAGACGGAAGTACCTTGAATGTGGGTCGTACCCTCAAAAGTCATCGGGGCCGTAATCGATGTCTCAGGTGCTTCAGCTACCAGCGCATGCACTCGAGCCTGCTATGATCAGTTCGGCTGTGGAACCATGGGCCGTTGAGGTGGCCTGAAATGAGACGCAGGAGGTCGGAAGGAAGGATGAGCAGGGGCAGTCCGTAGAGGTGGAGCTGATATGGCCTAAGGGTGAGGGCGATCCAGCCTCTACGGTGGTGAGAACCCGCTAGCCCTCATACATGAAAAACAGCTCTCTGTAGGATGACCCAATTTCCTACAGAAAGAACAGGTCACTCCCGGGCGCCGCATCGGAACTACTGGCGCCACAGCCCTAGAGGGAGAGTCGATACGAGGCCTCTTGCCTAAGAAAGGCCTACTCTGCATCTCTAGTCATGGTCTCGTAACCATAGTACCACGAGAACTTGTCAGCCGATCAACATCCTGCTCGGCCATCATAGACATGTGAACCAACTCCGCGTAAGAAGGTATACTGATACAGCACATCTTCGACTGTATATCAGGGCGCAAACCCCCAGAAAAATGGCTTATCCGCATCTGCTCATCAACAAGGATGGTCGGGACAAAGCGGCCCAACTCCGTAAAGTGATGCTCGTACTCAGTGATTGTCATGCCTCCCTGCCTGAGGCGTAAAAACTCATCCTCCTGCTCGTGTCTGTAGGTCTGTGGGTAATACTTCTCGTGGAACCGGAACTCAAATGCTGCCCAAGTCCACACATAGCCCATTGCGACAGACCGTAGTAGACTGTCCCACCACAGGCTGGCCTCCCTCTCGAACATGAAAGTGGCCAACTCGACCTGCTCTACCTCAGTACAGTGCAGCATCCGTAGCATCTTGGAGATGCGGTCTAGCCAAAACTCAGCCTCCTCAGGTCTGTAAGAACCCGTGAATGTGGGAGGCCTCAAGTGCTGGAATCGCTTGAGTAGGCCACGAGTACCAACATCTCCAGTAGGGGGTACAACAGGCGCAGGGGTGGTATAGCCTCAGCCTGAGCAGGAGGCTCTGCGGTCTCTGGTCGTGTAAATGGTGAAGGTGGAGCCGCACTGCCACCCTGAGCTGATAAGACCGTAAGAAGCTGCTGATGCTGCTGCTGCATCAGCATCATCATCTGCTCAAATCTGTCAGGAGGTGGAGCAGCCTGTGGGTCATGCTGTGTAGATGAGGATGCCCGGTGCTGCTTGCAAACCGGGGGTGTATAAGGTGGCAGTCCACCAGTAGGACCAGCAGGAGGCTGATCTGAGTCTAAACCTCGGTCCGTAGGACTACCTCTACGAGAAGGAGTCTGGTTCATCGAGTCAGTGAGAAGGAGGTGTGCCGTGCTCTGTGTATACTGCCGCAGCATGTCCTATACAACATAGGGTGCAACGTATGTGAGATAAAGCATAACAACACATTATACAAGCACTTTAAGCATTCCACACATCTCATAGCAAAAGAGGCTGCATGCTTTTCATTTACCCAAAATTGTCATAATACATGGAATACAGAGTTACATGAATCTGACAGAAATTACATGTGAGCCAATTACATCCACAACATCAAACACTTAAAACATACTACTAACTACTACATCATCAACATGAAACATAAACCTACTACAGAGGAAACCAAAACAACTGCAAACAGCAGTATGGATGGCTAGGCATCCGAGTCAGGCGATGGAGGAGGGGCATTCTTATCCTGTAGACAGCACAGGATGGCCTTCAAGGTGCAGGACACATTGCTGAGCTTGGTTTGGACCCGCCTGACTTCCTGTTGCAAGGCGGATTGACCCTCCTCGAGGCGGGCTAAACGCGCATTATGGTAGCCCGATCGGTGCCCTGCTCCTGAGCCACAAGAGGTGAACTCTCCTCTGTATCCTGGGCCTCAGGTTCCCCTTCTTCTTCTTCTATTTCATCGCCACTCCCATCTTCACTCTCTTCTTCTTCGCTCTCAAACTCATCCTCGCTCTCCTCATGTCGGGCCCGTTGTCGTCGTGCCCGAAGTTCCATCTGATGGAGAGTACTCTCGTCGATTTGATGGATCGGTGCTGGCCTTTCAACCCCTAGACTGTAGCCAAACTCCCGTACAATCCCGCATACGAGTCGGTCGAAGGGAAGCGAATCAGAGCTCCTGGTGGAGCATGCAGTACTCACAATCTGTCGCAACACGAATGTAGGCACGCACAAGTTCGCCCTCTGCCCCCACTTGGTACAGAAAGTCTACCATGAGTCACGTGCACTCGCTGCGATTATTGTGTCTGGGGTAGAGGTTGTATGTGAAGATGTGATGTAGTAGGCGGAAGTCGTCTGACATGTGGGACGCTAGCAGGCTTTTGTTCGGCTGCCACTCAACCAGTCGGCCACCACAAAGTTAACGTGTGCAACGATCTCTTTCACGAGCACTTCTCAAATTCTTCTCATTAGCATGTACGTCGCCGAGGGGCATATCCATAAGCCGCGCAATCAATCTCACATCAATTGTGGCAAACAAATCCACACCACAAGAGAGCCGAAACTGCAAAGGTTCCAGTGTAAGCTCACGAATGTTGTCGTAGAAGGCTCGGACAGTTCCAGGATTGACGCGACCTCTGGCCTCAAATAGCGGACCTCAGTGGGCCGCCTCCACTTGCTCGAACAAGTAGTATTCACCGAAGAGTCATCCATCCACCTGGGCTTCAAAGAGAACCCTGCGGTCCTCATAAACTCCATGAGGTAGTGCCGCCAACCGAGCTCGTTCAGTAGGGATCCGATGATCAAGATCCCGCTTCGTTCGAAATTTCCTGCAATGCTTGAGTAGCGGCGGTGCCTCTCGGCCGCCTTGAACGTGTACGGCGACTAGGCCTAGCCTCATCAGCGACGCTCTTTCTCTTTTCCATGAGAGAAAAGATAGAGGATATGGAGAAAAATGGCTGTAATGACTTCAAAAAGGGCCATGAAAAATGAAGAAAAAAGAGAGAAGGGGCTGAAAATGTGAGTTCTCCACGGATAGGAGGCTCAACAGGTATTGTAAAGTCCCAAAGGACAGTGAATGGAGAAGGAAAATGGAGAGGTAGGATGGCTTAGGGAGCTTACACGTTTTAGAGCTTCAAATGGGGCATGTAAGAGCCCAAAAGAGAGAAAATGGAGAGAGTAGGGAGGTAGGAAGGGCTGTGAATGAGGGAAGGGAGTGGGTGATGACTGAAAATGAAAAATAGGACGATTGGAGTGACGATTTTGAAGAGAAAACAGCAAGAACAGGAGGAAAAGAGAGCTTGGAAGGGAGGTTTGTGAAGGAGGTAAGGGTTTGGGGTATTGAAAATGGACGGGAGCTGTATCAGGGGGGTCCTTATACCCCCAAAGTGGGTCGGCCCGAGCCGCGGCCCCAGCCCAGCCCAAAATCCAGTGAGGCCTCGCCGACCGGGTGAGGGCCTTGCCGACCAACGGTCCAGATTTCGAGGGCTCGCCCCATGGGTGAGACCCTCCTGCCCCCTAGGCCCCAAAAAAACCCTAGGTCCCACCTTGGGTACCCCTAGATTAATGTGGGTAGGCCCCCGACCCCGATTCGCTCAATTTTAGATAGTTTCGGGCACTTTCGGACACATACTTGCCCGATTAATGTGGGTAGGCCCC
>JAJHSJ010000154.1:0-33288 GCA_021015155.1 Magnolia officinalis
GGTCATTTAAATCGAACAGATCCGAGCTCTTGCTGGCTTAAATCGATCCGAGTCCGACCCGGTCAGAAAAATCGAGTCGGATCGGATTAAGTAAGATTCGGATTAAAAATTGATGGACGGTGTGGATAAACCAAAATAAGTTTAAGATGGGCCCCACATAACTTACTAACGAATGGTTGGAGAGATAGCTTGTTGTATAAGCTTTACGCCACATAGCTTCACACCAAACCAGTAGATAGCTTCTCGAGGAAGCTTCACAACTCCCAAGGTTTAAAGGTCGGTGTTCTGTGGGGCCCACCATGATGTATGTGTGTCATCCATGCCGTCCATCTTTTTTTATATATCATTTTATGATATAAGGAAAAAAATGAAGTATATCTCAACCTTTAGTGGACCACATTATACGAAACAGTGTTGAATAAAGTTTGACCATTAAAAACGTTTTGAGGGCAATAAAAGTTTTGGATCAAACTTATATTTATTGTTTCCCTCATCTGGGTCTTTATGGCCAAATCAACAGATTAGATTTCAAATAAACAATACAGTGGGCCTTCGGAGGATTTAAATGGTGAATATCCATTCATTATTGTTTTTCTGTGGTGTGGCCCACCTAAGTTTTATATCCCAATAATTTTTTTTTCAAGCCCTAAAATAACCTGTAAAAATGGATAAACGGAATGGATGAAACATGTACATCATGGTGGGGCCCATAGAGCACCGACTATTAGCCATAGGGGGAGCAGCCTATCTGTCTCCCTACACTAGCACACGTACAGGTACAGCTAGCACTAGCTAGCTAGCTTTGAGGAGCAGATTGCGTACTACCCCCACCCGTTCCAATCTCCGAACGGGCAGTTCCGTGGGTGGGCCCACCCAGATGTATCTGTAAATCCAAACCGTTAATCCGTTTTTTCATATTATTTTAAGACATGAATACAAAAATAAGGAATATCCAACGCTCAAGTGGGCCACACCATTTTAATGCAACTGACATTTAATGCTTTGTAAATTTTAACGCAACCAAGCTTATTATTTGGTGTGGTCCACCTGAGCGTTGGATATGCCTCATTTTTGCGTTCATACTTTCAAATAATCTAAAAAAAGGGATTGACGGTTTGGATTTACAGATACATCAGGGTGGACCCGCCCACAGAACTACTCGTTCGGAGCTAGGGACGGGCGGAGTTGTACGCAATCCGCGTCATGCGCAGACGAGCACTGACGCTCCTCGAGCTCCTAGTTGTACGAACGGTTCACGTTACATGGCCCACATGACTTATTTACTATATCTACACCGTTCATCTATTTGTATTGATCATTTTAGAGCATTATTCAAAAAAAATAATCAGATCCAAAGATCATCTGGACCGCACCATAAATTACAGCGGAAATGATGATTTTCACCGTCAAACAATTTTTAGGGCCACCATAATGTTTCTTTTCCATCCAATCTGTTCTTAAGGTCACAAAGACCTGAATGAAGTGGAAAAACAAATTTCATGTTGATCTAAGACTTCTGTGAACCTAAAAAAGGTTTCAATGGTAGACGTTCAATACCCGCTGCTTTCCATAGTGTGGTCCACTTAATGGTTAGGTTTATTTTATTTTTGTCCCAACCCGTAATATGATATTGCCAAATGAATGAACGGTTTGGATATAACACATACCTCGTGATTAGAGCTACACAACTCGCCAGCATTACACTAGCCAAGCCCTTTCGTCTGGCTTGTAAACCGACCTTTCTCTTCCTTTCTTCCGTCGACCGCTATCAACAATAACCTCTGCTATCAGCCTCTTTCTCTCTCTCTTCCATCCACGGTTATCCGTCTTATCTCATGTATATCTTTACAACAGATAAATTTCAAAAATCTAACGGCCGAAAGACATATAAAAAGAGATAGAGAGGGAGTTGGGGCTAAGTGTATATTGGGCGGGTTTTTTCGGCGCCAAATGAAATGTAAAATATACAGGGATATTTACATTTCCGGGTCGGGTCTGGTCGGGTCGGGTCGGACTCTTTCGGTCCGGATTTTCGGATCTGTTCTGTCCGGATACACTATTATCCAAACCTTATCCGAAAAATGATCGGATCTAGATGGACAGACTCGATCAGGCCGATCTATGTCGTCGGTTCTGTTCGGAACGGTACCGAGTCGGGTCGAATCGGGTCGGATCCGCCGGATCGGGTCCAACATGCCCACCTCTAGGTGTGAAGCTATGTGGCGTAAAGCTTATACAACAAGCTATCTCTCCAACCATTCGTTAGTAAGTTATGTGGGGCCCATCTTAAACTTATTTTGGTTTATCCACACCGTCCATCAATTTTTTATCCGAATCTTACTTAATCCGATCCGACTCGATTTTTCTGACCGGGTCGGACTCGGATCGATTTAAGCCAGCAAGAGCTCGGATCTGTTCGATTTAAATGACCCAGATCCGGTGCCAAATCTGATCGAATTCGGATAAGGACCTACAAATTTCGAATCTGACTGAGTTGGATCAAATCCGATCCGACTCGGTCCGATGCCCAGCTCTACCTGCAACTGGTTTTAGTGGATCTAAGCTTAATTTTACACGGGGGCCCACCCAGGTTTTGGAATAGCTTATTCATTGATATTTCCATTCATCCTAGTGGGTCGCATCTTTGGACTGAATTGGATGGTAAATACAATATAAAGTAGGACCCACACAACATTTGCAAAATTTATAACACGTACTGTGGGTGTTTCCATCTAACTACTCTATGTGGTGTGGCCCATCTGGGTATTAGATTGGCCTGAATTTTTTGGCACTTAAGATAACGTGATGGGGCACACATGATGGACGGATTTGATGTCACGCATACATCTCGGTGGCCCCACACTTTGCATATATAGGTTAAGCTTAACATAGGAAGCCTTTTAGTAGATCCGCCTTACTAATTTTACGCTATGAAATGGACGGCCAGACATAGAAATGATCAGAAATGTGAATTAAAGAGCAAAACCAGATGGCCGAGATCATCCCATCAGTGTTCCTTTCACAATTTCTACATCGAATCACAAATTGTGCCAGTGGTGTAGACCATAAGTATATGGACGCAGATTGGGTACTACAACCGCTTGTCCCGAGCTCCGGAGCAGCAGGGCTCTTGAGGGACCCTCTTTCATGCATTCGTTTCATCCACACTGTCCATACATTTTTTTCATATCATTTTAGGGTAATATATAAAAAATTAGTCAGATCCTAGGCTCAATTGGACCACACAATGTGGATTGAAGGCCTACCATTCTTTTTATTTTCCCTTCATCCAGGTCTATGTGACCTTATGAACAGGTTATAGGGCCAATAAATATCACGATGGGCCCTAGGAAGATTGAACGTCATCATCAACGCTTCTTCCTTTGGCGTGGTCTACTTGAGCCTTGGATTTGCCTCGTTTTTTAAGTTTATACCCTTAAATAATATGAAAAAAATGGATGGACGGTGTGGATAAAACTCATACTTTACAGTTGGTGCCTCTGAGCCCTGCCTGTTCCAGTCAGGGTAGTACCCAATCCTCGTCCTACATATGTGTGATACGTGTACCATAGAGTATTTGAAAATAACGATGGCAGTGACCCCAATCACCAGACTGTTTCCTGATAGGGTCTTCATGAAAATATGTTCAGATGATCGGAACCGTCCACTTTATTAATTTCAACGTGTATGGGGCAAGAACCAAAATTCAAATTGAACGAAACATTGTAACAAATGACGTGAAAAGTCTAACGTGATTCGGTTCAGCTACTTATTTTAACCATAAGAAAATCCTTACATTTTTATTTCACATAAAACCCATTAAAAGTAATTCCAAGACGATGAACGTTTCCGATCGCCCATATATCTCTTTTATGTGGGCCACATAGTGCGATGGATGATATTTAATATCAATCGCGACATACGCCACGAACTGAAGCTCAGCTGTCGATATTTTGGTAATTCCAACTCTGCCACGTGCTCCCGATATAGGCCTTTCTTTTCTCCAGATATCGCTCGCGAGTCGCTCCGCGCAGATGTCTCTGCTTTCGGCGTCCGCTCCGAAAGCGTTCGCTCCGATTTCTGCCCATCCGCTCCGATTCAAGAGATGGGCGATTCCGACTCGGGCGAGTCGATTTTCTTCGCCTCCGATTCAGAAGTGGTCAGGAAATCCGAAATCTCTCACTCAATTGATTTTTTGTATTTTATTTATTTATTTATCTCGCTATTAATTTATCTTTTGCAGTATTTTAAGCTGGAAATGATTGATTTTTCTTGCGAGAATTGATATCTATTCTCAGCAAGATGGATTTGTATATACTCATCTTCTGTTTTGGGAATTGAAATATACACAAAAATGGAAGTGGGTTTGTGTTTGGGGGCATGATATGCTATCTGATGTTGGATTATATGAATTTGGGAAATGTTCAAAATCCTGTTTGATTATAATAATGAACATTAGCTGCTAATGACGAATTAGGATTGTTCAGTTGGAGCAATTCAGTGTTCAACATTGATGATTGGATCCACTACTTTTACGGTAGGATTCCAAATGCCATCTCATTCTTTCATAGTATGGGGAATTGCCGTCCCGTAATTAGTTGTTTTGGCCCAATAAACTGTTCATCTTTGGCACTCGGGTCAATGTGGATTTCATTCTGCAGTTGTTCTCATGTCTGAGTTCCCACATTTATGGTGTTTAGTGTCTCTTAGTTGTTGATATTGTTTAGGAAATTGCTTGGTTGTAGGTTTAGTTGCTTAGGGCCCATTTGGTAGTGGCAAAAGTTTAGTCTTGGACAATCTGTCTACGCCATGCTCTTGCAACTCGTGTGGTCCGGTCACGCCACCCTTGACCAGTTATTCTCATGTTGTTTATCAAGCACCTAGAATAATGAAGGATTATTTAACACACATGTGGTGATCGAAAATGTACAGTGGCATATGTAGTGCATGTAGGGTGCTAGAAGATGTACGGTGGCACCTGTGACATATGTTGGGTACTAGACAATGTATGGTAGCAAACATGGCACATGTGTCGCATGTATAACTTGACACATGTGACAAATATGGCACATAAAGGGCACAAAAGGTTGAACATGGCCATATTTGCAGCTCTTAAAGATGGATGATGGCATTCGTGGTACAGTGGCATGTGTGGCACATGTGTACCATAAGAGAATGGTATGCCTTGTACTATGATGAGGACAAACTAGTCTTTAGTTCTTTTAGGATAAAGAAAAACCCTACGATGGTTAAAAATATTTGGACTTGTCCTCTTTTTAGGTCATGTATAGACTTGTCCCTAACTAACCAGTCAGAGAGTCAACTTTTGCTACTACCAAACGGCCCCTTGGTTGTCATGCTTAGTAGTAGTATTATTATTAGCAAGTTGTTAGGGTTACTCCCAATAACATTTGCCCCTTTCGAGTCCCAGTCGCTAGTTTGAATAAAGGAGGGTTGATTTCAAATGAGCAACCTTTCGTCAAACTTTTGTTGAGATACCATGAGTATAAATTTTGTATCAAATCTTGATGATGATGAAGTTATTGTGATTTGGTTTTACGAGTCCATATATAAGTGGCTTGCATTTAGATTTCAAGAGCAAAATAACTACTTAGCAATAATGTTAAGGCCGTTGGTGGATACCTAGGTCTATGGATACCTGATGAACTTGACCTGATTTTAACGGGTCCGCTAGGTCTAAGTTTTTGACCCATCAAGAAATTGGGTTGGATTCTAGTCTCGCCTTTTGAGACAGTTAAATTCAAGTTCATCAACTTGGACCCATATAAAATTTGGTTGGGTCCAGTTAATTTTATTAGTAATATTATATATAGTAAATACCGGTGTTTTAAATAGCGGTAGCGTGATGCGTAGCGGTCAGCCCTCTATAGCGTGTAGTGTAAATACGTAGCGTGTAGCTTACACGATACTTCTATTTTTTAATATAAAAATAGGACAAATATAATAAATAGTGAAAAAAGAAGAAAATATATATATAAATGCCTAAAAGATGATTCATTTTATCAATTATAAGCATGATCAAAAAAGTTATTAGTTATCATTTATCAAAAGCCAATCTACATATATAAGCTAAATCAAATAATTATCACATCAACAACCTTCTAAGCAAACCACTTTAGTTAATAATGTTTAATTGAAACCACAAGTCACAATTATTAAAAGAAATAAAAATCTCATAGGTTAAAAGTATCAGGTACAATACAAGTGTCACATTCCTCAATATTAGAAACAAGGAAAACGTTAAAAAATAATAAAAAACTAAAACAGTAAAAAAATACATTGTAGCTTACGCTACGGATGCTACACGCTACGTAGTTGTAGCGTACGCTACAGGGGATTTACGCTATTTGGGACGCTACGTAGCGTTACGGCCATGCTACGCTACGGGCGCTATTTGAAACACTAGTAAATACATATTGATTATTTTGGCAATGTAGTAAGGTTTCCTAAGCCACACACATGTAGGAGTGATGATTTACACACCACAACTATGTTGTAGTGGCACCAGTGCGTGCGTGGTCTAATCAATCCTCAACAATGTAAATGCTAGTTGACCCAAACCTAACTAGAAACTTAGTTTTAAAAACCCGTTGGGTACTTGAACCCAATTGGATCTGAGTCCGAGTCTTTAAGAATGAGACCCAAACCCAAAAGAACCTAGACTTGGCAAGACTTGAACTTGGTTAGCTTGGGTATAGGTATTATAGGACCCGACCTATTGATAGCCCTAACCAATGTTTTAAAGCCAAAAGTGGAGCTCGGCCTTTTTTGTTGGCAGTTCGGTCCAACTGTTGTACCATCTGGTCAAACTTGTTTTAGCCCATTTGGCCCTAGAAATCTACTTCATGTAAAAGGTTGTTCGATAGTAGTAAAAGTTAAGTACTTCACTAGTTAGTCGGAATAAGCATCTTGTCCGTGGTTTGTCTATTACTGGTTTACTCAAAACCAAAAAAAAAAAGGATAAGTTGTTAAAGATTTTTTTAAACTGTTGTAGACCTTCTTTTTTTTTCAAGAGGTAACAATTACTTTATTAAAAAAACAGAGAAAACAGAAAGCAGAAAGAGGGAATAAATCCCGCTGAGATAGCGAGCTGAATCCCCTCAGTTACAGAAAAAGATTACATCCCTTTAAGTTCACGAAAATGGAGGCCCATTTTGCAATATAATGCTGGACTCTAAGAAGCACAGACTCCGCCGAATTGGAAATGCCGTTAAAACACCTCCCACTCCTTTCTTCCCATGTAGGCCTTTTGTTGTTCTTAAAAAACTAAAGACTAGCTTGTCCTCGTTATTTTAGACACTGGACCATTCTCTTGTGGTAAAATTGTGCCACCTATGCCAATATGCATTGCCAGTATGCAATCATTCATCTTTAATTGCCATATATATGCTACATTTAAGATTTTGTGCCCTTCATGCGCTACATTTGTGCATGTGCCAAGTTGTATATGTGCGGTGTGTGCCACCATATATTGTCAAGAACGTTACATGTGCCACATGTGCTACCATACATCTTCAAGCACTCTGCTTGCACTATATATGTCACTATACATTTTCAAGCACCACACATGTACCACATGTGTTAAGTTTTCAGTATGCACATGCGCCAAATAATCCATATTTCTAGTACTTGACAAATGACATGAGAATCACTAATCTAGTAGAGCATGAATGGGCCAAAAAAGACAATTTTTGCTGCTACCAAACCAAGGTTTAATAATTGGTTTCGATGAACCATATTAGCCACAAGTGAAGCCGAGCTATCTACCAATACGTGCCGATGCACACTTGTGCAACCCATCCAGTGTGGGATAGATTAGAGTAATGACCTGGATTATTCTATAGGTCCCTTGATAAGGGTTCTACCATTTAGTAAAAAGCTGAGGTCTAGACATCAATACTTTCAAATTGACATAAATGAGTAATTTGATATGATACTTGGGCAGTGTATGACAGTTGATACACAGGCCTCACATCATGGTAGGCCCCGCAATATATTTTTTTAATTGTGGGTGTCCTTCCTTGTTGTTCCCTATGTTATGGCCCACTTGATATTTGGATTGGCCTATTTTTTTGGCCAGGGCCAAGCAGAAATGGGCACAACTAATGAACGGTGTGGGTTAAAGATGCACATCATGGTGGGCCTCCCATAGCTACCTGTAAACTGGATGAGTAGGTGTGATTGCTACTCGGTCGAATTGCCATGACTTGGAAGATACAGTCTAAGTCAACTGAGTCCAGCCTGATTTCTTGTTGGACTATAATACCGAGCGTGTTTTGGGTGGAATTGAAGAGGCATGTTTCTATCCCAAATACCAAGCAACACCATTTCTCGTTGAAGTAGAAACACAGCCTCAGGATTTGGATAGAATTAGTCCTCCTTCACTCATCAATCTAGGCCCACCCATATGGATGATACAAGACCATGCGGTGCATCAAGTAGGGTCCACACTGGTCCCCATTGCTATGCGATGCAAGATCAGGCCCTCATCTGTGGTCTGGTCGGACTGTCGGGCTCACAAATCCAGTTGGGATGGCGTATTCAACGCTCTGATTGACCGTTGGGGCCCACAGGTCCAACTGTCCAACTGTCCAACTGTATGAGAGGAATTGAAGTTTTTGTACAAACCATAGGCCATACAGTTTGTATATAGTGAGTCTAGAAAATTTGGACCTTTTATTTTCCAAGTTCTAATTTATTGCAAGTGGAGAAATTTTAGGAAATGACTTAGCCAATAGGATTTCATATTAGACTTCTCTTATTCTAACTAGAGGAATTGGCACTGCACGCACGTGGAGAGGAATGGGGGGAGAGAAAAAGGAGAGGAAACGGAAGGAAAGGATGCTGCCACATACATAGAGAGAAAGAGAGGGCCGCCAACGGTGGGCGACCCATCCACACTTTTTCCAGTTTTGTAGCCCACTTGAGTTTTAGATTTGCCTCTTGCTTGGGCTGATGTCCGAACATGAGGCAGCATAACATATGTATGAATGGATGTTACACAATCATCATGGTGGGCTCCACAGCCTTTGTTGGATGGGTTCATCGTGCAAGCTACATGTAAACGTAGGAGCAAGCTACTTGTGCACAAAGGAGGAGCAGGGAGGACCTAATAAAATCCAGATTTTCAAAATTCAAGATCCCAAAAAAAAAAAGAAAAACTAAATTTTAGAAATACTGCTGTTCTATATTGAAAATCTCATTTAATGTCCTGTAGAATCTCGAAGGCCACAACTCTCCTAAAACTAATTGCATGGGCAAAAATGTCCTTGGCTCCTTGCGTTATACATAGTAGAGATTTCAAAACTTATAACATGTGCTTCGGCTTTAAAACCGTACATATGGGATTATTGTGGAGAGAGAACGGATTGGGATGTTATGCATCCAAGATCATCATCATCATCTAAGCCTTATCCCAACTAATTGGGGACAGTTACACAAATCTTGTTCCGCCATTCCACTCTATCGAAGGCCATTGGCTGTTCAAAAATCCTAATGCCATGCATTTTTCACATGTATCACTAATAAGGGGCCAAATCAATTAAATTCATAGAGATCTGGCCAATACATAGTGTGTCTCTGTCAATACACGCCAATACATAAGTGTGTCTCTGTCAATACACGCCAATATGTAAGTGCATCTCTGTCAACACATGCCTATACATACCAGCTTGGAGGCAGCAGTACATGCTACAAGCCTAAGATACCGATATTTAAAACTTTGGTTTGCCAAGAAAACCCTCTACCTGCCTGCATCTGGAACTCAAATTGCAAGATAAAGATCAGTGATAGATGAGACAATCATCCACAAAGTGGTCTTTTTGAAGACATAAGAAAGTCCTTCAGAGTTCAGAGTGATTAGAGAGACTGTCTTTGCATATGAGTGACTGGTTTGAATGATTTCTAGAGTAATCAAGGTACTAACACACTCTTCTAAAGATATAGAAAGCAGAGGCATGGGAAATTTTCCCATAGAATATCATAATTCATTTACAATTTTTCTAATAATTTTTAATGTACTTTGAAAATAGTTTATTTTTGCAAAATGTTTTCTATTGTTATCAAAGGAGGTATTCGCAATAACTTCTCTCTTGTAATTCCAAACTCATTGAAACTAGTCATGAGGAATATTGATTCATAAGAAATAAAGATGGTCTAGGCCTATCAACTGGCTCTGTTTACAGCTTGTGTAGAAGTAAAGTCAGATGCAGTTACGCCGCAGCGAATATAAGTGAGGACTTCTCAGCTGCTCCAATAGATGTTGTGGCTGATGTGAAGAGTGAAAGGGTCTGAACTTGAACCATACTCTCAAATTTTATTTATTTATTTATTTTTCTTTCCCTCTGCTGCAAACTGTGCATTTAGGATATACTAGAGACATGAAATCTCGTGATAGTTTTTCCTTTAGTAGGTTGTGGTCTTGGGGGGCAGTGGTTTTGTTGGTTCTGCAATATGCAAGGCTGCAATATCCAAGGGCATAGAAGTTGTCAGCCTGAGCAGGTGCGTCCAAAACTCTTATCTGGAGCGTCTATTCCTTGATGGTATTTATGCTGGCCTATCACCCAAAACACTTTCTCTGTAAAGAGTTACTCATCTCATGTAAGCAATGTATCGCCACTCAAATATTTTCTCATCGTCTTGACAGCATTGATATTTTCTACTTGCTGTACTAAGTTTTGGAAGCTTAAACTTGCATACTAATTGCAGGTCAGGGCGGCCTCCTTACACAGATCCATGGGTCGACCAGGTCACATGGATAGTGGGTATGATCTATATCTTTCCTGTCCACTTCTTTGGCTAAGCAGGAGTATTCCATTCTGAGTCTTTTTTTTTTTGTGTGTCATTCATTTATCTATGCAGCACTTGCTTTGAAATCAATGACAAACTCAATAGATCCAGATCATGTTTATTTTAGCTCTTTGCCCTTAATATTTTGAAATATCCTGTCTGTTTTTGTTCAGGTGATGTTTTCTATGCGAGGTGGGATGAAGTACTCATTGGAGCTACTGCAGTTGTTTCAACTCTCGGTGGTTTTGGTAGTGAGGATCAAATGAAGAAGATAAATGGCGATGCCAATATTTTGGCAGTGGACGCTGCAAAGGAATTTGGTAAGGGATTGGCTGGGTTTCATTTTGCTTTGAACCACAATGCTCTTTATTGTGGAATTTTGTTCCCCATTGCAAACATGGTCTCTCTCATCCCCGTAGCCTCTGGTTTATGACTTATGAGATTTGGAATTAAATTATAGTAATTGTTTTTGGAGTACACTTTGGATGGAAATTTTACGAGTTCAATTGTCCTTTATTGAATTTGTGCAATCTTTTAAAAAACAATCTGGAAGCTTAACTGATGAAGTGCAAGCTTGGGTTTCTAGTGTTCGACTGCTGGTTCGAATCAGTTTGTACTGTGGTCATCATGATGCATGATGTTATAAACTGCCCTTCAAAAAGATCTATACCTATTAGGTATGTTTGGAGTTTTTCCCCCTTTCAAACTGGACCTGTCATGGCCTTTGCCAGTTCCATCCCATTCTCAAACAGTTCGTTTACGTTTCGTGGGTGGGAAATTTAGACTTTAGACCCGTGTTTGTTTTCATCTTTGGGCTCTTCGGACCCTTCCTCCTAGGGGCACAGCTCAGGGAAGGTTGGGTCGGGTTGAGGGTCAACCCTAGCGTGACCCAACCTGAAGAGGACCTGACATGGCCCGAATTCCAGCCCAAGGTGGCCAACCCAAATTCCTTGATACTCAACCCAATTTGACCCGACGCGACTCAAATACATATGACTATTCCCAACCCAACCCGAATTCCAGCCCAAGGTGGCCAACCCAAATTCCTTGATACTCAACCCAATCTGACCCAACCCAACTCAAATACATGTGACTATTCCCAACCCAGCCTGACCTGACCCAAATTTGCTCAACTCCGAACCCAACCCGATTTCAAATCAGGTTGGCATTTTCCAACCTGAACCCAACTGGAGGACCTTGACAACCCAATGCAAACTCAGGATGGGTCAATTATGTAAAAGGGCTTGGCTCTTCCTCTTTGATCATTCAATTATGTAAAGATGTAGTTTTTGTAGTAGGGGGGATGCAGAGCGCTTTTCTTTTATCTTGCCCTGTGCTTATTAAGCTCTCTCTTTCATTCCTGACATTCTCTTATTACTTCCTAACACAGTCTTTAATGATTCCAAAAATGGATATAACTGAATAAAACAGGGAAAGAGGATCAGCCAAAGTAAAAAAGATACAAAAATGAAGAAATTACTCGCATTCAATTCAAGAGAGGAGACCATCTAAAAAAACTCGATAAATTCAAAGTGTCGTATATTCAAACAAGGTTTGGTTTTGTTAATGATTTGGGTTTTGACTAAAATGGCAATGGTCTTTTTAGATGCACAGAAACTGACAAGAGGACTCAGGTTTCGGTTCTTGTCCAAGTTGTTTTTGTGCTTCCATCATTTCAATTTACCTTGTAGTGGGCTGGCCAATGAGTTCTTTTCTGTTTCCACTGGGCCCTGCTTTGCAAACATGAAAATTTTTAATTAACTTTTTGCCATGCAGGAATTCCAAAGTTCATCTTGATATCTGTGCATGATTACAATCTACCTTCATTTCTACTTTCTTCGGGATACTTCACTGGGAAGCGGAAAGCAGAATCGGAGGTCCTTTCTAAATACCCAAGCTCAGGTAAGATCCCCTATTAAGGCTACATTCGCTGTGTAGGACCAGAATCCTACATGCAGGCAAATGTACCATTGCAGCATGCATTTGCAAAATATGCTCCATTCATCAGGCAGGACCTACTGTGTGCCTCCCTGGCTCAAAAAATCAGGTCAGTCTGCTCACCCATGGGTAACACATGACAGAACAGTAGATGGTTAAAATATTTTGACAAATGGTCTGCATTGGATTCAACATACAGGTATGGGCTACCTGACTAGTGAACGAGCCTGATTTTGGGCCAGGGAAGATGCTGTGGGGCCCACCTGATGAAAAAGCAGGATTTCACATGCATTTGCTTGCAAATAGCTTTTGCATTTTATTTTATTTTCCATTCTGACCTCTCAGCCATGGATTCGTCTCTGAATTTCCATTAAGGCAATCAATTGCTCCATATCTGAAATCGGAAAAACTCTCAGGTGTTGTATTGAGACCGGGATTCATATATGGGAAACGAAGAGTAGATGGCTTTGAGCTCCCGCTCGACTTGATAGGAGAACCATTGGAGAGGTTCCTGAGTGCAGCGGAAAATTTTACAAAGCCCTTGAGTTCCCTCCCAGCTTCCGACCTTCTCTTAGCACCGCCCATCAGCGTCGATGATGTTGCACTGGCAGTGATCAATGCTGTCACGGATGATGACTTCTTTGGTGTTTTCACAATCGAGCAAATCAAGGAAGCTGCAGCTAAAGTAAGGGTGTGAATCCTTCCTCACTCAAAACTGATCATTGCTGCTTTCTATCGTGATCCACCAGAAACATCTGATGCATGGTTCGAATATATACTTGGATGAAACGGTTCAACGCAGTTGTATTACTTTAAAGATTCAACATGTTAATTGCAGGTGACCTAACATTCTACCTGTTACTGAGGTTCATGTAAATTATACTACGTCTGGTACGACGTTCCTTCTAACATGATGATAGTATTTTGGCATCAAGTTCTGCATGGAAGATTCTGGGCATTGCGCCTTTGAATCATGGTGGATCGAGTAAAAGGGTATGTATTACTGGTACAATCCGTTGTCATTACGTTTTCATATTAAAGTCACTTTGATGTGTGGGATTTAGCAGCAGTCAATGGGCTGGGCTTTCAAGCCTGGCCTGGCTGGGCTTGTGTTGTGATATAGGTATGTGAGCCAGGCCTGACCTAAAAATTAAGGCCATTTATTAACTGGGCTGGGCTCAAGCTGTCAAAGGACCCGTCAGCCCAGTCCGAGGGCATTTTTGTCATATATCATGGATGGTAGGGCATGCTTAATGAACGTATCAAATCTTACACATCTCGGGCTTGGGCTATGTATAACTATCACGGACTCTGCTACTCTGCTAGGTCCTGTTTCTTTTGGCCTGTCATGAACCTGGGTGAGCCATGGGTCAAGCGTTCATCACATCCTGTCATCCACAACATGAAGGATGCAGCAAAAAGCACCAGCTCAGCAAAACACGCATGGGTCAGGCCTCACGATCAGTGATTTGGGGTACGTCCAGACAGGCACTATGCATTAGGAAGGTGGGATAGCCCTTCCTAGAAGCCAGTGATTGCAAGGGTTTCAGGTTACAAGAGGGCGAGAGGTGGACAAGTCTTTGAAGCGTAAGGCAAGCATTCTCTTGAAAACCATGATGAAAGGCTTGAAATGAAATTCAATGCCCTTTGGTAGATGGAATATCTGCTGGTTTCAACATTAAAGGCCTGTTTGGACAGCAAATTCAAAACTACTCTGTGGTTTCATAAGAAAGACGAGTAATCTGTAAGGTAGCTTCGATGTTTCATCCAAACCATCATAGAGTGGGATTTGAGATCCCTTTCATTTGGTCTCTTGCTCGAATAAATTCAAGAGTTAATCCATCTGATCTACTCAGAGCTGCGTTTGCCCAAATTGGCCTTAGGAGTAGCAACTAACAGTGCTGCTAAACATTCATCATCTCTACAACAAAACACGAGAATGCCAATGGGACCAGATCTGGGCAAATTGATAGGCCTTCAGACCAGGTCAACGTTCTGCTGGAGTCCAGCCACCAGCTTATCTTTTTCGAATACTGTCACCCAGTACTCATTTAATGGTCTGGACCAAGTTTCAACTCTCGACTTGGTTTTGAGAAATTGCACACAAAATTGAGAATAGCAGCTTGCTTTTCAAATCCATTAAGAGAACTTCTGATCCCAATAACCTGGGCAGGACACTCCATATGCATATGTTCTGAGGAATCCATCGGAGCTGGAAAAAACTAAAGGAAAAGATGGTTTCTCTTTTCTGAAACTAGAGCCAATTGACAGTGAGAGCAACTGGCAGTGACGTGATGGTGGTGCTACTTGTAGTTTTGACGACTCCGAAATATTCAACAAAACTCGGTAATCTTAATCATGTATCATGAGATATGTGGTTTTTATGAACAGAAGCGCCAATGAACAAAACTCGTCACATCGTCCATGGCCATGGCCATTGCAATTGATGTGCTTCCCCAGAATCGAGGACAGAAGCTAACGCTGGCTCTTTGGAAGGGATTGCTCCAGAAGATACCTGCATGACAAGCAAACATGCAATTTTAAAGGCCAGTTCGAATGTGGTAAATGGAGACTAAGAAGCCATTACAAAATTCAGAGCACTTGGACTAAGCTCACAGAAAGACTGGTAAACCAACCGACCCCAAATAGCAGGGACCAGGTTATGGTTATCATGATGATGAGAGACTGATCAACCTGCAGTTGTAGTTAGCAAAAAGCCGCATGGCAAAAAACTGGTACGGGGAATTTTTGGATTTAATTAC
Organism: Magnolia officinalis; assembly: GCA_021015155.1. Classification (NCBI taxonomy): domain Eukaryota; kingdom Viridiplantae; phylum Streptophyta; class Magnoliopsida; order Magnoliales; family Magnoliaceae; genus Magnolia; species Magnolia officinalis. Next base: position 15,510 of record JAJHSJ010000154.1, read on the forward strand.
ATCTCAATCATTAAAAAGATGGTAAAAAAAATCGGTAAAAATGAAAGCCATAAATTCGGAGAAAGAAAAGTTCAGGTTTAATGTGGTTCCGATTTAATAGAAGTATAAAACAGAGTGAAAAAGCAGATATATATATATATATATATATATATATATATATATATATATATATATATATATATATGGGTTTAGGTACTATGCGCTCGAGCTCACGATAAGGCTCCGTGAGGTTGAGCTGTGTGGGCCCCGTTTCGACCATCACCACCGTGCATTTGATGGGTACCCTTTAAATTATGGGATATCCCAAAAATCAGCCGTATACGGAACTCAGGTGGGCCATACCATCTAAAATTATGTGAAGACACCGTTAAAACATATAAAAGCACTTGGTGGGGCCCACCTGAGTTTTGCATGCGCCTGAAACTTGGTCTGAACCCTCGTTCAAGTGGGACACACATAATGGATGGGCTGGATTTGCAAACCACATCTCAGTGGGCCCTCAAAAATGGTTATAAATGTTTTAATGGTGCACGGCCCCTCCCCACTTCTGTATGTGGTCTGGCCCACAAAAGTCACGGATTGACTTGATTTTTGAGACCTAGGCCCACGATGGAATGGTGCATCTGACTGATGGGGTAGATGTTCAAAAAGCGTCACGGTGGGGCCCACACAGCTCGACCTCATGGGACGTTAAAATCAGCTCGACGCATTGCACCTTTTTCCTATATATATATGTGTGTGTGTGTGTGTGTGTGTGTGTGTGTGTGTGTGTGGATATGTGTGAGTTTGTATATTATATCTAAATAAGGTTTAAAAACAAAACTTCAATTAAAATAATTAAAAGTTCTATATGCATAAGCTATGCACAGGTAATCAAATAGCAGGCTATAGTATTTTTTATTTTTTTATTTTTTGCCTCTTTAATCCTTCCTTTTCAATTGTTTTCCATGCAAATCAATGTCTGCACTAAAGTTTTCCAGCATTTACTCAATTGTATCAATGTTGGAAACCACCGAACTCTAATTTTAAATCGCCCCAAAAGTTTCTCTTTATAACAAAACGGGTTTTTTTGAATAAAGTGTTTAAATATTGTTCACCCAAAAAAACACGAGATTCTCTCTTTTTTTATCTTCTGAAGTATGTGGAGTTTTAGATGTTTCGTCAATCGTACAAGTTCTTTTGAAAATACAGAGTTTAAAGTGGTGTTTACCAACAATGCCTGCAATTTTGCTTCACTCATATGGGTTATGTTATAGAGGCACTCCATTTCCAACAAAATTGCCATGTCTAAACCCATCAGTCAGACACACATTTACACTTCAACTAGGAAAAACCTTTTCTTTCTTCCCTTTGTTACACAAATATCAAATAAATACCCGTTATCCAGCTCTCAGCATATTTCAAGTTACCTAGATAAAATTTTCTGTTATCTTATGCATATATGAAGTAAATTATATCTAATAATACATTTTTCAATATCAGTATGCATTCACAGAATGCCAGGGCCCAGATTTTTTCCAGGTCACCAGGTCCGTGTCCTGGGCAGGATAAATAACTCATCTCCAGTCAAGTGCTTCTGGACTCTAAAATCTAACAAGTAAAATTTCAACCGGTTGCATCTAATGACCAACCAATTCATGTCCCAGAAGCAAACAATTTGATTTAGAGCTTGTAAAAGGAATTCAGAATAGATCAAGCCATAATGGAGAGAATAGGTAATTCATCTGCTGGTCAGAGTTGCTACAAGAGGGGCCTAGGTAGAGTGATCCAGACCACTGATCTGATGAACACTGATGTGAACAGACCAGGCCCCAGATTGTCCCAGATTGGAAGGTCCTGACCATCCAGTCTTTGGCCTCTTTTCCATCAAAAGCGGGCAATTGATGCATTTCCTTAATTGCCCAATCAAAAGGTCAGGGCCCACGTGGCATGTCACATCAGATCAATGGTCTGGATCACCACAATGCAGCCCTACTTGTAGCAACTCAGGGCCTGAAGATACAAGCAGATTCTCAAGCCAAGGATCATATAATTCCTCCACACCTAACAGCGTATGCATGACTAGAATAACCAATCAAGTGATTGTAATTTGGTGATTGGGTGCAGCAGAAGCATTTAGTCGAATCCTGAAATTTTAGAACTTTTGAAAGACAGAAAGTACAATTGCATCTAGAGGCCACAGAGAAAATAAGAAATCTTACTTGCCCGTATGGAAGCCAGCAGAATACCAAGCAGTCAGAACTTCAGTGAGGTCCGTCTCCGAGCTGATATTCTGTGAGGGCCCGCTGTCTAGTATACTCGAACTCTGTGTTTTTCCTCTTGCTTTTTCTGCTTCTTGTACATTTATGAAACCACAAAAGTCATTGTGAGCCTCATAGAATTTTTGGGGTGCGTTAACATGGAAGAAAAGACATGCGATGTCGAGATGGTGAGACCCATCACAATTCTCAGTACTCCAGTCTGTGGCTGCTCAAAATGCAAAGAGATGAAAAAGAGGTCTGCCCTAAAACCAATAAACTCGTGTTTTTGTGACTCGCTGACAGATCCAACCCTAGTTCGCAATGACAGAATCGCATGATTCATGATTATCCAGTTGTCCAAACAGGGAAAAATGTATCCATTATTTATTTCCTTACCTTCTTTTTCCTTTTTAGAGAAAGAGAGAGAGAGTGATGAGGACATCACATCACGTATGCCTTTGCGTACATATCAGAGGAGGCGAGCCCCAATCTCTCTGTGGCTAGGCAAGTATCCATGTTGAAGACCCCATAGTGCATGTACGAGCATCTGGAAGACCCACATTGGGAAGATGCACATGAGTTGCTTTAGGGAGTGATTTGGACCGTTAGATTTGAGGGACGCGACGATCGGACCGTTGGATCGCATTGATTACATGATCGGGCCGTTGATCGTGGACCATTCTTTTCATCATAGGACATATATGTTTTAGGATCTAGTTTTATGTTTGATGTATACTTTGGACACTATGACTTTATGAGTGATTTTATATATTTTTTCTTAGACTAGGGTTATTTTGGTTAAAAGACAAAACGGTTTTTATTTTGTAATTTTCTAAAGTTCTTAAGACTATATAAAGGGGGGATTTCTTTCTATAAATAAATAAATAAATAAATAAATAAAAACAAAATTCTTTGTTTTTTTCTTCTTCATGCGATGTGAAGACTTGTTCCACGCAATTTGGAACAAAGATTGGTGTGATGCCTATCTTCAATCACGGGAGTGCGAGGCTTCAAGTTATCTACTTTTGAATCTTCCTTCTTCGTTCGAGGTATTTTGTTGAAATCTCTTTTTTTTTTTTTTTTTCTTTTTTTCTGAAGACACAGGGTGTCCCCACCTCTTTTTTGAAGTGAGACTAATCTCTGCGGATACACGCAATCACCCACAACCACGTGTATAGGGAAATCTCTTTTGTTCTTCACCCAAACCATCCAAACACCTTCTTCCTTTCTTCATTAGCCCCTCCATCAAAACCCCACTATAACGGACCAAATACTGGCCAACTGGACCCCACATGTGAGACCGTACGGCCCCATATGCGAGCCCATGGGCTGGTCCGTACAGCCACATCCCCATTCCCCCTTGCATCTTTGATCCTTCCTTCTAAACCCCCATCTTCCATTGTCCAAAACCCTAATCCTAATCCTAAAATCCCAATTTCCCCCAAATTTCCAAACCCTAGATATTCAAATCCTTCAATTAACCTAAAATTCCTAATTTCCTTACATCCCAAAACCCTAATTCCTATCTCATAATAGCTAAATCCTTTAATCCCTCATCCAATTCCTCAAGTTAACCCTAATTTCACCATTTTCTCTGAACTTCCCTAGTCGTAGCTTCACCCACACCCAAATCAACCCTTAGGTAATATTAGACCATTCCCTTTACAATAGACATAACCCTATGCTATTTGGATGTTTCTACATCCATTAGATCCTAGTTTTTCATGTTTAATGATCTAGTAAGACGATGCTTGGCAACTTAGGCTTAAACTATGCATGTTTTCCTCATAGGATATTGATATTTGTGTCGATGTTAGCAAGATTTGTGATTTTCGTTAATTAATTTAATTTTGCTGATTGATCACTCACATTATTTGAGTTCATGCATTGGTCCTGCATCAGAGAGGCAATGGGAAACTCATTAAAAGAATCCCCCCATACAAAGAGAAGGACGATGCACCCCTTTTTGGCCACAATGCATCCACCAAATGATTTGCTCCTCACCTGATGTGAGCAAAAATGTTTGGTCTCACAGTCAAATTGAGGATTCAACAAAGATCAAAGATAATTTCCGAGGACCAGCAACCTATCTGTATTGAGTTGTAAAGGAATTTGTCTAATTTGATGATTCCTTCATTGAGTTCTTCAAACTAGGTGCACAGAACCACCAAACCAAATATACTTGGATGACTTCCAAGTCAATCAGCAAGTTTTTAACATATGGAAGTCATGGCCCAACATAGAAAGAAAAAAAAAAAAAAGTGTTGCTCTTGTCCATCTTTTTATTGTTATTTTATCTATTACAACAGAATTTTCCTACTTGTTAGTCTTCATTATCTTATTGAACAATTACATATAATGCTACGAGACTTCTTACTAGCAATTTGAATGAAACAAACCTGTACCAGCAAAAGAAAAGAAAGACAAAATATGTAGTTCTCCCACCCTCCCTCTCTCCCTCTCTAACAGTCCACAAGATATCTCAATGTTAGACATGAAAAAAAAAAAAAAAGAGCTGATACTGATAGAAAAACATCTACTCACCTTCATAGCCATCAGAAGTGGCAGAAGCTGTCAACTTCATGGAAGCAATTGCTTTCTCTGCAGCTCCCATTGCTATTTTGAAAACACTGTCATCTGCCAACGAGGATAATTTCACTGGATCTATTGTACATGATGGGCCAGTAGTACGAGCATCACTATTAGGAACACATTGACCACCCAGGTCACAAGCAGGTTTTGAAGGTGAAAGACCAGCCATATAATGGCAAGAGTATGGGCAACAACAGGAAAAATGGACGGGACAGGAGGTACTATGCGTAGGGACTTCATATGCTTGAGAGGTTGAACAGCACATGTAACATGGTACGCAAGAACCAGAACATTCTGAGGGAGGTTGATAATTCCAACCACTAGCTTGATGAAGTTGCTGTAGAACCCTTTGCCTCTGCTCCTCGAGCTCATAATACTGGCCAAGTAACTTTCTGTATTCTTCACCTTGTATGTCTGAATAGCCCTCAAAAGTTTCTTGCACGGGGAGAGAACTATATGAGTGTATGAAAGGTTGTGAGGCGGATGATTCTGCACCTAGATGATTTTCTTGAATTGATGGTAGTTGATTAGATGCCCCCACATCATTGCAGAGCGGGTATGTCTCTGTTGCACTGTTTGATACATTGCTGCTATTACCATCCAGCTCCATACTTATTTTGTGGAAAGGATCCAGAAAGCACATGAGTTAGCATACATAAATATAATTTGGGACGTGAACTTAATAAACTCAGGAGAACAAGAACTGTTCGAGGACATTGTATTTGTGCAGTAATGAGAAAGTCAAAAGAGTGTGCTTTCATCCAGGATAGAAATTCGGAGAACATTACTTTTTTCTTTTTAGATCATTCGGATAACATCACTAGGATGCAAAGGGAATAATATTGGAACAACGAACATCATCCATTGTCTGCATCAAATTTACTCTCATGACATCAGCACCTCGTGCAGACAACAATGAAATGTAGAGAGTAAACTTTGTTTAAGCACCAAGGATGCCTGACTACTTTCATCACCTCCAAACTAGATCCACCCCTACTATTCCTCTCTTTTCCCCCCCACAAAATCCACAATATCAAACAAAGCAATCATTCACAATGATGCACTGGAATGACCATTTTCTGTAGAGAAGCAAAATGCACCACTCATGGAGAAACACAAGGGGAAGTGGTAAAGAAGAACTTGACACAGTGTCTATAAATAACTGTTGGGATCAAATGACTTTTCTGTAAATGGTTGGCATGTCTCAAAGGCAACCTCAATTTTTTAATAGATGAGAGACAAACAAAGAACATAATAAATAAATAAATAACAGTTAATCTCCCATCATCGACACCCAAGGAATAAGCACTGTTAGTCTTAAAAGAAAGCAGTCAAGGTGGCATTTGATTTCCCACTTATATCAGAACTCGAACACATGCAACATACAGTCATGAGCAGCTGATGAAGAATGCTCACAGCCAACACAATATGGATTACATGTGTTTCAGTCTAGTCACAATGGAAAAGATAAACTACAGTATTTCTGTCAAAAAATTAAAACATTTAATAGATCACACTTTAATGCAAGCACTTGACAATAGGCACAAGCGGATTGCCTTTCCTTTCTTGCAACTGTCATGCAAGAAGAGAAGCCAGGACTCCAAGTAGTGAAAGATGAGTCTTGAGGAAGTTAAAAGCAAGTGTGGGGAAAGGAACCCCGAGTTTGATAGTTTGTATGGAAGCATTGGCTGCTTGGAAAACTAATGTGGATGATGTCTATTGACAAAGAAATGCAGGTGATGTGGAAAAGGATGAAAATGAAGCGTGGGAGTTGAAACAGACATGAAATGGTACAAGAAACAGGAAAAAGACACTCTAGGGAAGCTTGAAAAAGCAGTATATTTTTTTTAGTGTGTGTTTGCTTTGTTTTTTTTTTTTTTTTTTTTTTTTTTGGGGGGGGGGGGGGGGGGGGGGGGTGGGGACCCTCTGTCTACTCAATCTTTGATTTCGAATTTCATATTCTTCGTCTATAAGGGTGCGTTTGGTTGCACTAAATCATGAAATTCCACAATTAATCAGCCTAATTTGGTGCAAAATATAATGATATTTCATGATTAATCAATCTAATCCGGTGCAAAGTATCGTGATATTTCATAATATTTGGTGCAACCAAACGCACGGTAAGACTTAAGTTTCTAGACCTTTTGTTTGGAGCTTGTTCAAATGGCATGTCAGCTTAAGCATCTTTATTTAGCGAACAAAGACTCATGCTGTCCATCAATTGTTGTACTGATCATGCTAAAGCAGAGCTTTTTCCTATTAAATAAATTGAACTAACCATAATGGGAAGTAATTGTATAAAGTAGGAGATCCAGGGCATGCATTGGCAACTCAGACAAGTTCGATGGGACTCATCCAAGTCAACAAGGAATGGTTGGGCCTGGTCTAGTTCAACACCGCGAGTCACCCCCGACTTGAGTGAGTCACTAATGAACTTGAGACAGGATGAATCAGCACAAGTCACCAATTCGTAAATCCATTGTCTAGAGCATAGGTTATTGTTGGATCTAAAATTCAACCAAGTCCTCAGATTCCCAATATTGCTTGTCGAGCTCTAGCCTTCCCTATCATGCACCAGTGCGTATTAAAACATGGTTTCTAAGGGAAACAGTGGACCGCACGCCCCCTCCAGCGAAGGGTGCGCCACCCTAATTTCTCTTGAAAAGATCTACAAATAATGTAGCCAGCGCACCTAGCTAGTGGAAGTGACATGGGCACGATATCCAGTAAACTTTTGGAATGACGGGAAGTTATAAATTGTCTGAGCAGTTTGCAACATGTGTCCAAAACTGTCATTTGGGTTGGAAATAATTGCCTAACAGCTTCTTGAAGACAAAAGAGCATGGATTAGGATTTTTATGCAACATTTACATTAAACTATTATATACCATTTAGCAAACTAGTTTTCTTGGTTTTTAGCTTTTAATCAAGAGTTTTTTTCCAATGGAATATTATCTAGGGCTTGTGCCAAACCATAACCTAGAATGTACTTTTGTTTCCCAGATCAACAAAAGCATCTCGACAACGCATATCTGGGTGCATAACACTTACAGTGGAGTTAGTAATAGCATAATATCAAACAATAACAAACGAAACACAATTGTAATAAATAGTTACAGACTTACATCCTAGCATCAACAGTGAGATTAGGACCGATTTCATTATCACTGCTTGTGACCTTTTCATCATCAGCAGGATTGACTTGATACTTGCCACTGTGCATTTTCTGAAAAAAAAAAAAAAAAGTACACGTTCAAATAATCTAGACAAAAGGCAGGAGAAATACAATAGCCACATAACAGTAAACAACTTGATGCATCTATGTGCTTGAGTGTGTGCTGTGAGGAATGATTGAGTGTGTGTTGTGAGGAATGATCAGCTACAAATAGTTTCATGCCACAAACCATTTTTCCCTTGGTTTTGAAAATGGGTCATAGATTAAGTTAACCAACAACTGTTTGTAGGTGATAAATTCTCGTGCATATACAGGGACTTGAATTTCCTACTTTACAGGAGCCCGTATAACCAAAAGCTCTGTAGTGTTCACCACAATGTTTGTGTGACCTCCACTCCATCCATCCATTGAATCAGCTCATGTTAGGATGTGAGCTCAAAAGATGAGGCAGATCCAAAACTCAAGTGGGCCACACCACAGGAAACAACCACCATTGAAACCTTCTCAAAGCCACTGTGATTTTTATAAGCCATCCAGTCCGTTCATGAGGTGATTCCCACCAGGATGAAGAGAAATCACAAATATCAGCCTGATACAAAACTTCTGTGGGCCCTAAGAACGTTTCAATGGCAGGCGTGCAGTCCCCACTCTAGCAATATCGCCCACTTGAGTTCAAAATCTGCCTGATTTTTTAGCACATGCCTAACATGAACCGGCGCAACGGATGGACGGAGTGAATATAACACACACATCGCAGTCGACCCCACTGAGCTTTTGGTTACACGGGCTCCCTGTACACAGGGGTTGTAGGAAATTCGTATTCCATAAACAGAGGATAGAGTCAGAAACCATCTACAACCAGCTATAGGTTACCATCTCCAATTTCACCCTCAGAGAAAATGGTTGTAGGTTCAGTTCATCTACAACTAATTGTAGGTGTGTGAGAGAGAGAGAGAGAGAGAGAGAGAGAGAGAGAGAGAGAGAGAGAGACCTTGTATTTGGAGATTGCGTTGTCGAAGGCATTGATGAGAGCGGAATCATCCCAGATCTCTGTTTCCTTACCCATTTTCCCTCTTTCGGATTCGAACCTTTCTCCCGCCACCTGAGAGAGATATGTGCAACTGCCCTAAATCCTCTGAAGGAGAAGGGGAATTATTTGATACTCCGGCTGCGTACGAGACTTCATACACAGGCACTCTGAATTGCACCGCTTACATAAATGAACGCAAATTAAACGGACCAAATTGTGGAACCACTCAACTTGAATAATCCTGACCTCTGATTTGTGTAAACTTATCGGCTGAAATAGGACAATGGTCGTTAAATTTTTAACGGGTGCACATTGAGTACCACCTCCTCCACCCGGACCTAACTAGATAACAAAGCCCCTGTAAGGGGACGCGGATTGCGTCCTACCCCCGCCCGGACGGATTATGTGGGGCCCACCGTGATGTAAGTGTTTTATCCAAGCTGTTAATCACTTTTCTCAGATCATTTTAAATTGTGAGCCAAAAACTGAGCAAGGTATAAGGCTTAATTGGACCACAAAATGGGAATTTAATTTCCACCATTAAAAACTTCTTGGGAGCTGGAGAAGTTTCGGATCAAGCTAATATTTGTTTTTTCACTTCATCCACGTCTACATGTATTAATAGGTTGGATGATAATAAAAAAAAACCATCACGGTGGCCCTTAGAAAGATTTCAACTGTGGGTGTCATTATCACTGCAGCTTCCTCCGGTGTGGTCCACTGGGGCTGTGGATCTGTTTTAATTTTGTGAACATTTTTAAAATGATCTTAGAAAAGCAATCAACGGCATGGATAAAACACTTACATCACGGTGGGTCCCATAGAGCCCAAGTAGAACCAAAAAATGAGGCGAGTCCAAGGCTTAAGTGGACCACACCAAAGGAACCTACACTGATAATGACAACCACCGTTGAAACTTTTCTAAGGGCCAATGTGATGTTTTTTTTTACCATACAACCTATTCATAAGGTCATGTAGACGTGGATGAAGTGAAAACACAAATATCAGTTTCATCTGAAACTTGTCTGGCTCCTAAGAAGCTTTTAATGGTGTGCGTTCAATCCCCACTTTGTGGTCCACTTAAGTGTTCAACCTGCATCATTTTTTGGTTTACGTGTTAAAATTATCTGAAAAAAGCATTGAACGCCGTGGATAAAACACTAACATCACGGTGGTAGGATGCAATCCGCATCCCCTGTAAGGGGCTGTGTGGCCCACCCTAATGTTTATGTTTAATATACGCCATCCATCCATTTTAATATATCATTTTAGAGCATGAGCTCAAAATAGAAATAGATTGAAAGCTCAAGTAAACAACACCGCGAGAACCAATGGGGATTAAGAGTCTATTGCCAAAATTTTCACAGGGTGCTTGGGTAACTGTGATTTTTATGATGGTATTGTATGGCAAATAAAATGGTGGTGGGCCTTAGAGGGCTTTCTATAAGAAATCAATCCTTATTAAGCCTTGCATCTGATATCTTTCAGCTATGCTCTGAAATAATCTATCAAAATAAGTCAATAATGTGAATCTAAACATATACATTATGATGAATGTGGATTGTGTCCTACCCTAGCCAGTCTCTCCATGAACAGGTAGTTGTGTGGGCGAGCCCACCTTGATATATTTGTTTATCCACGTCGCCCATCACACTTCTCTCAAATCATTTTAAAGTATGTACATAAAAATGAAGTATATCTAACGCCCAAGCATACCACACCAAAGATAACTCTTGTATTTAATGCAACCAAGCTTATTCTCTAATATGGTAGAAAATAAATAATGTCGATAAACCGATACAGCACGGTGAGCCTGCCGACAGAACTAACTGGTATTATGCAATCCAATCCCATTATGATAGCCCTAACAAGACCGTCTCATTTCTAGCTAATTCCCATTTGGGTATATAACCCAGTGTAGATAATTAGTAATGTATGTTTTTTAATCTACATTATTCATTTACTTTTCTATATCATTTAAGATACATGTCTAAAAAATAAGTTAGATTCGGGGCTCCAAGTAGACCACACAATTATAAATAAATTCTTACTGTTAGAAAGTTCTTGGGAGTGACAAAAGCTTTAAATTAAGCTGATACTTGTGTTTTCTTTTTGTCCAAGTTAGGTGACCTTATGAATACGTTGAAGGGCAAATCAACGATGGATGTCTGCTGCTTTCTTTAGGTGTAGTCCACTTAAGACTCTTGGGTCTGCCTTTGGGCTGACACGCTGATGGCAAAATGATTGGATGGTGGGGATAAAACCCACACATCACAGTGGACGCGGATTTCTTTCAAAAGACTTTCCCATAAAGTTTCCTGCGCAAGATTCTGTGTGAGTCTTATTTGGTTGTTTTTGTGAAATCTAACTCCTTTATCTGTTTTATAAGCTCATAAGGGACCAAAATCGAGGAGGATCAAAAACTCAAATGGGCCACACGAGAGTAAACAGTGGAGATTTAGTGACCACCGTTGAAATATCTATATGTCCATAAAAGTTTTTAACGATATAATTTTTTTGGTTTTTTCACTTTATCTAAGTGAAAATGACCTTATAAACAGTTTAGATGGCATATAAACAGCAAGGTAGAGCCTAGGAAGGTTTCAACGGTAGGCATTCCTTTCCTAACTGTTTCATCTCCTATGGCCCACTTGAGTTTTGGATCCTACTCATTTTTGGTAGAATGTCTTAAAATGAGGTTGTAAAATGGATAGAGAGCTTTGATTTCTCACAAATATCGCAACGGTCCCACCTAAAATCCTTGCGCAGGAACCTTTCGCAAGAAATCCGCATCCCATCACAGTGGCCCTGTCACGCCCCAAAATTCAGGTACCCGGATAGGGTGTTCAGGACCCGAATTTCAGACCCGTGACTTTATAAAAAAATAAAAATAAAAATAAAATAAAAAATACAATAAAGTATGGCAATTTCATGTGCATTTCATTTTTTCCCACCATAGCCTAAAACTTTAAAATCCAAACATATATTAAGATAATTAATTACATACTCTTTTTATTACATTGATGCATAATTATTTAACTTAACTTGAAGTGAGAAAAATCAAGCCAAACATTATTACATTCAGAGTTCTAGAATAAAATAAAATATATTCTATATAGAATGACATGCCACGTGCATCAAATCACATTCCATGCTCCACTACTAATAGAAGTACCCTGCATCTTCAAAATATTCATAACCTGAAACGATTAACACATAATGAGTTGACAACTCAATAGGATCACATCAATCCCGAGTTGAAAATCTCACAAATATTACCAAATTAAATCTCGACATATTAATCAAAATGAGATGAACATTGGATATAAAATCATAGTAAATAATAAGACATTCATAAATATGAAATGAATAAATTATTTAACATAACTTTTTCTAAAGATGTTAAGATTTGGAGTGGGTAAAACACTTATGTGTTGATCCTTTTAGGAGATGACCCACGGCAGAGCATCAGTGTTGATCCTTTCAGGGTATGACCCTCGGCAGAGCACCGGTATAACCTTTTAGGGACAAAAGCCCAGGGCAGTGCACTGGTGTATACTGATCCTTTTAGGGAATCACCCAAGACAGAGCACCCGTGCTGATCCTTCTGGGAATGACCCTGGGCAGAGCACCCGTGTTGTGCTGATCATTTCGGGAATGACCCTGGACAGAGCACCCGTAAAAATCATTATACAAAAAAATAATTGTTCACAAATGATACATCTAACTTACAAGGGAATATTTTAATAAACAATATCAGAGCACCCATAATAAATAATATGGTGATCCTTTTAGGGCAGAACACCCGTAAGGATCATTGCATTAAAAAATTAATTGTTCACATAATAAATATTCATTATCACCCCTAAATAATATCAAATGCAAATGCAAATAATAATATTTGCATTGGTTCAAATAAAAAATATTTCAATGTCTAGATTATATAAGGCAACAGATATGAATTTTTCAATGGAGGAATGATCACCTACCTGATATGGAAAAATAGTGTGATGGAAGGAAAATAATCTGAAGTGCTGATTTCTACGTGTACTAGTTTAGTTTGGATTGCTCTGAACTCGATGTTGAACCCTCATGGATACTTTTCCTTTTCCTAAGCTCTTTTTTTCTTCTCATGGATTTCTCTATGATTTTTCTCTCGATAGCATGAGAAATAGGATATATAAAAAAATGATGTCAGATAAGTTAGTGGGTTTTGAATTTAATGGACGGTTATATTGAGGAGTAGGTCCCACCATGATGATGGCAATCATAGGTGAATGAGTTTCCATCCGCAACTGTACCGCGGAGGAGTGAGAGAGAGAAAGAGAGTGGTGGAGGAGAGGCAGGTTTGTGGGTGACATGCGTCAGCACGTCACTTACTTTCGCTTTATGTTTTTTTTTTTTGAAAAGTGGGCCCCACAGCTATGATGTGATAAATCCACACCGTTCATCAGTTTTGCCCGACAAGACTATGACATGAGCCCAAAAATGAGGGTCATCCAAAGCTCATGTGGGCCACATCATATGAAACAATGGGTTAACGGTGGAACCCACTGTTTAAAAAGAAACAGGGTATTACATGCCCCTCAGAGGCCTCGGACGCGGATTGCATCCTACCCTCGCCCGGACGGTAATCCATCCAGGTAGGGCTCTTTGGGGCCCACCGTGTTGTAACTGTTTTATCCACACCGTTAAACTCTTTTTTCCGATAATTTTCATATGTGAGCCAAAAAATGAGGAAGGTCCAAGGCTTAAGTGGACCACACCAAAGGAAGCTATACTGATAATGACACCCACCGTTGCAACCTTTCTAAGGGACAACGTGATGTTTTTTTTACCATACAATGTATTCATATGGTCATTTAGACGTGGAGGAAGTGAAAACACAAATATCAGCTTGATCCGAAACTTCTCTAGCTCCCAACAAGTTTTTAATGGTGGACATTCAATCTCCACTTTGTGGTCCACTTAAGCCTTGGACCTGCCTCAATTTTTTGGCTCACATATTAAAATTATCGGAAAAAAGTGTTTAACAGCGTGGATAAGACACTTACAACACGGTGGGCCCCAAAGAGCCCTCGGAGGCCCCGTCTGCCCTACTCCCAAGCGAGAGACAGGTTAGTACTCAATCAGCGTCCAATAAGAACTTAAAAAAGAAAGAAAAGAAAAGAATAATAAGCAGAAGAAAAGACGAAAAAGAAAAAAGCGCCGTAACACTTCTAAGGTGGGACCCATGAGTTTACTTTGTATTTAAGTATGCAATTTCTAAAGTAATTTCTAGGTGCCTGTGCATCATCCATCACCCACGCCAGATTATCAAAGTCTTTCTCAGAAAACATCTCTGGTGGTTTCCACACGTGTTCGTGGGACAGGAGGCTTTCGCACGTGCTGTCGCGAATTGATTAGTGGAAGGGAGGTGAAAATGAAACGGTAGAGCCGTAGAGCGGGCAGACCAGCAATTACTCGGAGCCGAACATCTGGTTATAAGGCCCCGGGCCAAAAGATCAGGCCCATCTGCATCTGCCATGTGGGTAAAATAAAAACGGCAGTTTTAAAATATACGAATCAACCATCTATATTCAGCTAACGCTTCTGGCCTACCAGGAGACCTGAAAACCTTGGCTTTTGCGCCTGGGAATTTCCATGGCGTGCTCCACCTTACGAATGCTGCATATGTGGTGCACGTGCACATGTAACACGTTGGTACGTGTGCCATATCTTACCTCGAAAAAATTATATCATCATTTACAATTACGTGCGTCCATATTGAGGGCGTTGATTTCACTATTACAAAATGAGCCCTAACGTCAGCATCCAAACACAAACTTACAGCACTCCCGGATATGATCTGGACCATCATGAAGTGGGCCCCACCATAGGGGCCCCATATCTAGCCATCCAACGAAAATGAAAACAAGAACTATAATACGCCAAGTAGATGTCAAGTGGGCTGGGATTGTCTGGTTAATATGAGCTTTGGGCCACAAACCAATCCACTACAGTGCTTCTAACTCATCTATCAATTCCAAACCTAGTTTGCCCTGGTTCGCGTTTAGCTGCACCAAATATCATGAAATTTGCGATATCCAGTGCAACCAAACACATCACCCAAATGCTTCCAAAGCAAGAAAGTTCAGATTTGATTGTCAAACACAATCAGCAGCAAGATGCTGATCCATTCCCCGGTTTGGCTCGCTAAGAAACATAGTTCTCAGTGCCAGAGCAGGCCGAGTATGATTTTCTTTATTTATTTTTTGGAGCTGGGGACATGGAAACCTAAATTGAGTTGGGTGCAAGCTGAGCAAACAGGCTCTTAGATGCAGCCCTAGGCTAGCCAGGTTAATAAGTTTGGATCCAACCCAGGCCTAGCTTGAAAGCCTAATAGGCAAGTCCGGCTCATTAACAGCCCTATTCACCTGGTCATAACTCAAGCCCGTTACAATTAGGGGTGCCGATGGGCCGAGTGGCCCTGTCCTGGGCAATGCCTTTTCAGCATGATGAAGGGTAGGGCTTAAGAGATTAGGCTGGGTCAAGGTCAGCCCCAAAACTGGCCTTAGCTTGGTCTATTGCTATCATTGGCTAGAGTCGCAGCAAGCTTCGAATAATTTGAGACCTATAAGTCTCGTGCCAAACTGCCAATTGTATTAGGGGTCGTTTGGCACCCTCCAAAACCCTAGATTTTGGCAGTAGGGATTTGAAATCCAAAATTTATAAAGGTAGAGTTGTTTGGCACCTATAGAAATCCTAAATTTCAAATCCAAACAGTTCAAAATCTATGATTTTCACTGCTATTCAATTCTAAGAAAGACCCCTAGCTTGCTAAATTCAAGATTTCAAGGTCATCACCAACCATTACAGCAACATCTCCTCGTATTTTAAGATATACACATTTATTCACGCCTTTCAATTTTTTCTCTTGCATTTATACCTTAATGATGTAAGCTATAAAAATAAATCCCATTATATGGATCACACCATGTAAAAAACTTAATGACAAAGGAAATAATATATGTTTTTTATTTATTTATTATGAAATTAAAATCTTACTTTTGAAGGCCATCAAGAGCCTAGAATTGTCTTATTTTCATACCAAGGCTGTCATACAATGGGCATGATTGTCTAACGTTGCACATGTATGTTATTTTTAGTGCACATTCAAGAGCATTAAACTTATCACACTTATTATTCCATGAATATATCATAAAATAACTATAAAAGTTATTAAAATTAAATTTTCGAAATAAATAAATAAAAAGAACCGAAAATAAATTATAAACAAATTGATTACAAACATGCTAGAGCACGTATTAGATATGCTGTTCTTAAAATGTGATTTGCCCCCCTCCCCTGAGATTAGAGATCACTAGTAGATTGCCTGTGAAATACTTTTAGGATATTACAAACTTGTTT
This sequence comes from Magnolia officinalis, assembly GCA_021015155.1. NCBI lineage: Eukaryota > Viridiplantae > Streptophyta > Magnoliopsida > Magnoliales > Magnoliaceae > Magnolia > Magnolia officinalis. The sequence goes on from JAJHSJ010000154.1 coordinate 31,957, forward strand.
GGTCATGCATGTAGCAATCATAAAAGGACTGCCTCATGAACTAAGCTAATATAGTGACTATTTATGCAGGCTTGATTACTTTTTGGACTTGGTAACTCAACTGCTTAACTTAGTTAAAAGAAAAAGAGAGATATCATTATTGTTTTCTTCGTTGGCGGAGATCACTGTGGACTGATGTAAAAAACCCTTCAATTTCTAACCATTCTTTGTAACGGACAAATCCAATTGTTTCACATCAACTATGTAAGTTGGCCATCCTCTCGCACTGGATGCCCATGTGTGAAGTGCAGAGTGCACCACACTGCCCCCACCAGCATGCATGGTTTGCGTTCCAGTGCAGACCCAAGCCCCCCCTTTTTTTTTCTTCTTCAGGTAAGTAAACTAATCACAAAAGAGATTATGAACCCAATAAAGATCCTAACTCTAAGGGACATGTACTAAAGAAAAAACTATTTTTTCATGAATTTCAAATTAATTTTGAAAGGAAAAAAAATGAAAATTTAAAATTTTCATTTGATTTTGAAAAATTAAAAACCCTATTATTTATTTAGCCAAAATAATTCTCAACATAAATTCAAGAATCAAATATACATGCTCCCAAATAAAAAAATTGAAATTCTGGATTTTGAAAATGCGGTTGCTAAGTAGAATTGAAAATCTAAGATTTCAATTCCTTACTCCCAAATAGTCCTTCAACATACAATAGGTATTATGAAGTCTGACTCCTAGTCAAAACAAGTCAAGCTCAAGGTCTGCCAATCTAGACCGCTGGCACCAGAGATCCTGCCGACAAGTGAACATTGGTTCACTCTTATAAATATTTTAATCTATTCTTATGCCATAAATTGAAAATCAGGATTGTTCTATTAATATTTTGAGAACATGGTCTTCCTGCACTTGCCCCGCAAGTCAATAAATTTATTTATTTTTAACGCACGCACCAACACACACCATAGTGGGATTTCACCACCTAGGGTATCGAACCCAAGATCTTGTGTTGGAACTCCTCAAAGTCTACCATTGAGGTACCATGGGCCTAATTTACCACTTGGACAGACTACGTTAACTGTTCAGCAACGGGCTTCACATCTGTGAAGGCTAGTTAAAATCAAAATACCACACACAACTTTGGAGCCTGTTTGGCCGGATGGATCCCACGTTATTAGGAGGGATGGGATTGCGATATCCCGGGATATGCATGACGAGCTAAACAGACCCGGTGAACTTGTCCCGGGATATAAGCAATCTCATTGATCTTAAAATAATCCACTGACATCACCATCATTACCTAAAATTGATCCCATCCCTTGGTTGGATGGATCGGAAGGTAAA
>JAJHSJ010001840.1:0-59996 GCA_021015155.1 Magnolia officinalis
GGATGGTCTTAAGTTTTGCATTTATTTGGCCAAGAAATATTGGCTATTTCAAATCCCATGGTGGAATCAGATGGTGCATTGCCACTCAAATGGACAGCGGCGGGTGCATGTCTCCATGCTGTAGTTGTAACTTGTGCAGATGTTACCAATCTAGCTCAAAACTTCTTATGTGAACCTGACTGCCATAGGTTAAATAGGACAAGGCAGGCTTGGTTCTCTAACAGAACGGAAAAAATATATCTTGGACTGAAAATTAAGGACTCTTTATATTTATATGCTGGTTTATTCTTGTTTACACTTGCTTTACCAAAAATTGGCAATGCTTTGTTAGGAAACCCCTAGGAAGATATATCATGACAATGGGCATTCTCTGTCAGGAGTCCTCTATCAATGCCATGTTAGTAGATTACGTGGCATGTATGGGGGCCTTTTGTCAGACTGTTTCCATCATCATTTGTTTTAATCGTTTTCAACAGTTCTCCGAAGTAGCGCGAGAGATTATTACTTTTTATGAATCTTCTCTCGTGATGTTCTTCTAAAAAAAATGCTCAAGCACTGGACCGTCTTTCTTCTTCTCAGTGAAATACACTGGCAAACTTGAAGATGGAACAATTTTTGAGAGGAAAGGAACTGATGAAGAGCCTCTAGAGTTCATGTGTTTTGTAGGTATGAGCGCACCTATTCTTGTAGTTTCTGTTCGCATTTTCTACTACCATCATCATAGGAATTTTCATGGTAGCTTGATGGAAATTCAGCCACCAACTGCCTGCATGACATCAACCTCCTCCTTTAGCCTGGCTTGAGAACATCTAGTGCAATTGCTACCAGGCAGGGTTCACTACACCAAAAGTTTGAGTAGTAACAGTAACAGTAGCAGTAACAACTCCACCAGAGATTTTCGAGTAAAGCCCTTCTCTACATGTGCTAGTGCTAGTGCTAGTGCTAGTGCTAAAGCCCTTCTCTACATGTGCTAGTGCTAAAGCCCTTCTTTACATGTGCTAGTGCTAGTGCTAATTCATCTTAATTCTATTTATTAATATTCTATTGATTTGGGGTTGTAAGAAAAGGTACGACAACAATGCCAAGGAATTCTCTGTATTCAAGTATTGGTGGTAGGGGTGCTGCTTCTGGTAATATTGATCAAAGAGCAAAAGGACGTCTAGACGGAATGTATAGGAGTATGAGATTCGCTTCTTCCTGACTTTTCCTGTTCAAACTATATATTCCAGACTGGAGTGTTGATAGAATAATCAAATATATGCAATCTGAAGCAGACAGAGCAGGTATTTTATTTAATTTATGATTTTTATTTCAAAATGATGAAAATGCTCTCAGCTACACCTTAATAGTGTATAGGCTTCTGAAAGTGCATCAGGAGGAGACATTTTATCTCTTTCCTCCATAGAGTTCGTGCATGCTTGTATTAAATTTAGGCAGAGCCACATGCAGCAGGAAGCTGGAAGTTTGAAGAAAGGTGATGCGTCAAAGAATACCAACTCACAAAAGCCATAGATTGTTGAGGTGCCAGTCTTTACTGTATTGATTTTCTCTCTCTATTTTGTTGTTTTCTTGCAGCATAAATTTGTGGAATGTGGAGTCACACAATAAAAACATAGTTAGGGATTTTTATTGATAAAAACATAGTTAGGGATTCACACCTGAAACTTCCAAATGGTAGTTATTTTTGTCAAAGGATCGTGAATCTTGAGATTCCCTTGGTGGCTGGAAGAGGAAGAGGATGTACTAAGGGCATTTCATCAGCACAGGGCCTCCAATAGATGATATAGACAAATTAAGTTGTTGAGAATCCATACTCTTCATTGATATGGGATGTTGTCCCTATTGTTTTCTATGGTGTGGTTTATTTGAGCTTGGATTTGCTTCATTTTTTAGGTAATATCTCAAAATGGGCCAAACTATCTATTGGGTGTGATATGGTAAGTTACTTGTGATGTTTCTTAAAACTTGAAAATTTTCTTTTCATCTTCTTTCAGTTCATCCAGAGACTTGGAACCCAATTTGGTCTGTGGCAAGGTAAGGTGAAACTAAGTTTCAGTTATGTTGCTGGAATGCTATTTGTTTGGATTTTGGTAATTGGTTTAACTGCTTTCACTTGCTGACATGTTTAAGCTGTGGATGTGCAGCATACTTGCAGGACTTCTGTCGTTCATGGTAAGTTCATCGATCTTCTTCTCTTTTATCCCCCTTTTTTTTTCATGGTTCATTCTGGAAGCCCCTGTTGCTATTAGCAAACACAAGTGGAAGGAGAAATGGTAATATGAATTTCATTAGTTTGTATAAAAATGATGTTTTTTTTTTTTTTTTTTTTTATTCTGAATCATGTCTAATAGCCTCACAATTTTTTTATGAACACAAAATTCATAACATTGATCCCAGAAGAATAAGAGGAAAGAAAATTGCCATTAAATCCTACAACAATTGAGAATTCCATTTGATCCCTATTACTTTTATACTTTGTGAAGTCCATTCCTTTAAAGTGAATGTAACATTTTCTTTTCGCCTATTTTTGTTGAAGTACGTGTTCTTAGTTCTTTATCTTGTCTGGAGATTGTTATAACTGTTACTGACAATATCTGTTCTGGTAGCTGAAAATTGGCCTTCTCTATGGAGAGTTCAATTCCAGCTCAAGTAGCAGGTTTCTTCAACCTGCATATGATGTGCAACATTTAGTTTTTGGATCTGTTGAATAACCGTATTATTTTATTTTCTGTTCACACTGCATTTTATCTTTCCATGATTGTCCTTGCCAACTGTAGATGTGAGTATTTTAGTCGTTTCTCATGTTTCTAGTTCTTTATTATTTCCATTTATTTGGATATGATACACATTTTTCATGGTTGATTTCATGACTAGGACTGTATATTTTTACTTTCATTAGATTTTAGGTTTTTATTTACTGAGTAATGCTTTTCTATCAGCCTAGTATTAAGCAAATCTAGTTGATTTGGTGATGTTCTTTTATTTCTTTTTCATTTTTTTGAGTAATTGATTGATTTTTTTATGTAAGAAATGCCTGTTGCAGGTGTTTTCATTGAGAAATGCTAGGACGGTTGAATGTCAGCCTGTCAGCCTGCTTGGATGTATGCAATTTTGTGTAATCTTTCATCTGTATGTAATTGAATAATAATGTTGATTTTCAGCTTCAAGGACCGATTTTTGCTGCTTTGCCAGCACCTCGTGCTTCAACCAAATCATATTTGAAATCTTCAACACTCCTGCTATGTATGTTGCCATCTAGGTTGTTCTCTTCCTTTATGCCAGTGGTTGCACGACTAGTAAGCAAGACTACTAGTTCTTATTTTGGTTTGTCTGGGCTGCATTCTCTTGATTACTTAAACAACAACAATGATACTCTTTTTTTTTTCTTTTTTCTGTCAATTATCAATTAACAGATGTTTCTATATTTAGCATAATGCCTTTGGTATTTTTACGTTTTGAAGAACCTTGCTTTTTGTGAACTCTGAGACAAAAAAAAAAAAAAAAAAAAAAAAGAAAAAAGAAAGAAAAGAAAAAAAAAAAGAAAGAAAACTCAATTCATCTATACAGTGAGTAATGATCACAATCTTTTGGAGTGTTTTGTTCTGTCATACTCATCTACATTATACTAGCATCTCTTACTGATGAATTTAGGCTCGGATATTCTAGTCCATGTTGCAATCAGATCCAACAACAAAATGTCAAAACTAGCTAGAAGCTGCCTGTGAAACATCATCTTGAAGATTTTAACAGAAAGATCTAACAAGATAAATGGTTCAGATGTTCTGCTACAAGTATCGAACATTGCGGTATCCCTCAAAGATGAATATTCTAAACATTTTCGTCAATATCACTTTCTAAAGATTAGTTTTCATTCCTCCGGGTCGCTCTAAAAACTTGCTTGTTTTGTATTCAGATCAGGCTCAGCTGACCCTGAGGCTAGCCTAGGAATCTCAAGTGCCTTAATTGTAATGGCAACAATACCACTTTTCCCACATGAATTAGCTGCGGTAGCTTCTGAGGGCAGAAAACTGAGTGTTTATTTATTTCTTTACTTTGGTGATGCAGGTTGTGGCTTTGAATGCACGGTACAGGCTATCAGAGAGCAAGGATTGGGAGGTGAAAGTGGCATTTCTCCAACTGCCTACATCATCCGGATGCAGAGAATTCTTTGGTGAAGTAGAGAAAACATTAAAGGAGGTTGGAAGGATGAAGTATCTTCGTCCATTGTATACAGCGCTGGTACAAGGCCCTGGGAAAGAAGAAGCAAAGATACTGGCCAAAAGAATTTTTGCGGAGGCCTGCGACGGTTATCATCCCATTGCTCAAGGTGTTGTAGAGTCCATCTTATCCAAGAACCTGTAGCCATACAAGTAAAATTTCATGTAGGTATCTAGACTTCTCTGCTGCAGTTCTTGTTTTGGCGACAATTGCAGGTATGTTTTACACATGGATCATGTAGGTATGTTTTACACATCAATCTCTTCTTGCTTCAACCAATCTCATTGGTTGCTAGAGCTGTTTTTACTATTAGGAATTTTCAATTTTTATGGAAATAGTGTTGAGTGAGTAAATGTGTAGGGGTGTGGTGCACACATCTGATTAATTCCCATTCATTGTCTTCTAATCTGTTCCTTACATTTTCTTCTTTCAAGGTGGCAAAAATTTGATTCAAAAGCCTTATGAGAGCGGCGATGAGAGAGGATTGAGATTGGTTAAAGCCATCCCAAGGAATGGTGGGACCTTGTGTTTTCTCAAGGAGTGGAGCACATCATGTAGGATTTTATTTTATTTATTTTTAATGTATTCGTGTAATTGTAAACTTATTATTGTAAATATGTATAATTTTTATTATAAAGTGTACCATATTTGTTCGATATTATTTTTTTATTATATATAATATTCTTTGGTTTTTAAATATATAAACAAATGTACCGTTTTTATTGGCCATTCGTAAATAATGAAAAAAACCATTCCAATAATTTGAAAAATGACCATTGTCAACATTAAGAACGGTTTAAAACCGTTCCTAAGATTTCAGTTCCTAAATTTGAGGTCAACCCTACTCATGGTTTAAAACCGTTCCTAAGAGGTCGTTCTTAAAATCTGAAACGGTACTTGATACGGTATTGAACCGTTCCAGTTTTTTTGCGACGCCTCTTTTAGGAACGGTTTAAAACCGTTCGTAAGGGGTTTGGGAACGGTTTAAAACCGTTCCTAAATGACGTTTTTGGTGTAGTGACGTTGTATATTCGAAAAACTTATAAATCATGTCGGAGACCTCGTAAAGGTTTAAGAGCTTATTGAATACCTAAAAAGTATATGAAAATTGTGATTGGATATCTACTATAGACCCTTTGGCCGGGTGATCGATTGTATTGTAAAAGTTCTCGCTGTTAGGTTCAGTAAGAGTTATATATTTTTTATTCGCCTGTGTTGAATGGTTTCTCACTAGTGAGCCATTGGATGGGTGAGTCTAAGTTTAAAAAGTTCATATTACTAGGCCAAGAGTGCCCTTTGGATGGGTGTGCATTATATAAAGGTTCTCGTTTTAGGCTAGGTGTTATAATGGGAAGTGTCGGTCAGTTGTAGTAAAGCAATTCTGGTCGTTTTAATAATTAATGGTACTAAGGAGGTTGATTCATATTCACTTGTTCTACTGTATTCATGGTTTATTGGAGAGCATGTATAATTCTAAATTTAATATTTATAAGTATTTCATTCTAGTCTTGAATACTCTTATTCTGTAAAATATATATTTTATGCAATTTTTAAAATTTTTTTATGTGATAAACTGCACGAGATTATCTCATTGGGCTTTATAAGGTCACCCATTATTATGGATACTAGATTTAAGGATGCAAAGTCTAGTTATGGATAGAAGTGGAACGAAGCCCTATCCATCTATTCCGTTTTATTTTACCTTTCCAGCCTATATCCATTGTTTGTTGTGTGTGTGTGTGTAGTTGAGGCATAGATGAAAGTTTAGATTCTTATAATGAAGATTAAATATTTTGTTGGATTTATTTTATAGAAGTTTGGCTTATTGTCATGTGATTTTGTAGAATCATGACTGTGAGTACTTGAATTATTAGTCATGACTTGGGATACGAAATTAGGTTCTAACGAACTAAGGTGTTGGATTTTGGGGCATGACACATTATTAGCATTGATCATGCTTGATGCAGCAATTGTTGGACCACATATATTGACCATTTAGATGTATCTAGCATTTGCTTCATATGCCTAGCACATGCTTGTCATGTGTACATCGTTCTCCATGAAGGCCTTCGACCAAGAAGGCCATCTCACTTGGTATAAACCTATCTGAGTGACCCACAACCCATCTGGTTAATTCATGGTCCATTAAGTTGGCTCGTGGTTTGTTTATATAGTCCAAGCCCACTTCATTACTTCTAGCTAGTCCCACTTTGTTACTTCAAGGCCCACATCATCTCAAGGATTCCACCTGATATAGTCTCACTAACTCTAAAACATGTGAATTACTTCAGTCCCTTGCAAATGGAAAGCTTATTTCATTATTTGCTTATTTATGTGTAATTTATATCTTACCTTAAAATTAAGGGTGATTCCCCTAAAATGTAATTAAGGACTTGTAGTATGTCACAACATGGCATGTAATTAAACCCATATTATAATAAAAACTTTTTAAGTGTGTGTGATCTGATTTCTCTTATGTGATGTGATAATGCAATGAGAATGTCTCGTGAATATCTTTGAATGAATGACAATAAAATGCAATCCTGAAGCAACATTTACACTTATATCAAAATTACATCAACAATGATGCATTGTTTCTTCCCATTGCCCTTGCCTTTTAAGACTTGTGCACCCTTTGTTTCCTAAGGAAAACTTTACTAAATTTTTTTGTTGATTAAGTCCTTGGCATCTTGCTCATGCCTTGGCACCGGCCTACACGCAGCTTGCCCACGCCAATGCATGGTATGAGTACAGACCATCCTAAGTTGGCACATGGCTACACATGGAATCTTCCAAGCTTCATTGTTCCTATCAATAGTTTCCAGTAGTATTGTATCCACTTCAAGACATTCTTTGACAGGATGAATGACATTCAATTTAGACATATGATGGCATATTAGAAAGCTTAGGGAAGTTCCTTCCCAATAAGCTTTGAACCATCTCAATTCAACTCCAAATGCAGGAGTTATGACGGTTCGACCAAAATCATGTGGTGCAATCAACATAATTAAAGAACCGTGGCCTACTAAAGTAAAAAAGTGGCTTGCGTACATGACCATACAAGAGTGAGCCTATTGCACCTTGCTCATTCATCAATTCATCGAATAAGCTTCTTAGTAAGCTTGACTACCTCTCCTTCCTATTCAGGAATAGAGAGATCTAAGCCATTCATCACAAATGTGCCAACACAAACATGGCATTATGCACAGGCTACCCTCTAGTGATTCCTCACCAACTCTCACCAAGATGATTAGCCTATGACAAAACTATTATAAAGCATGTTAGCGAACCTATACATTCCCTTTCCAACTGGCTAAATTATGCTCAAATATGATATTGGACAACTCATCTGTGGGCGACTTTTAGAGACCGTGTAAATACAGTCATTTATATGCAAACTTAGTCTGTCGTCTATATTAGTACATGCTACTAGCGTGTTGATCATCTAAGCTCATGTGTTGGCTCATTCTGGCAACATCTCAGACCCCTATTTATATATTAGACTTCAGTCTTTTGGAGCCCTTTTGGAGTCCTTAAGATACCTAACTCGCTTCTTTAGACCATTTCACTCATCAAGCTCATCGATATATTCTGAGTATCATGACTCTTAAGCTGCATAATTACCTCTCATTGGAATCTTCTGAGAAGTTATATTATATTATACATGGTCTCGCAGTAGAAAACCTCATATTAGAGCATTTTGATTGGCTTCACTCAGACATTATCCTAGGCTATCCAGACGATCCTCGTCACTCTAGACTCTTTTACGTCAACTCCATGCATCATCATACACTCATTATGATGCATTCATTCATGCTCATGTGCATCTCATCTCATCCATCATCTATGCATTGAGCTAAATAGAGATGAGATCACTCATCCCCGTCCCTTGAGATATAAAGGCCTCCTTTTCATATCCCATAGTTGGTTAGCTTATGCCCATTGCTTTACTTAATAACACATAGGCTCTTGAGAAGTCTATGATCACTCGACACACTCATGTCTATCATGTATTCTATCTCTCACAGTAATGTCCAACTGATATGACATACTGAGAACAACTAAATCTCAAGAAAGCCTTTGAGCCTTGACTCCCTCTCTTATGGCTTTCGAGCTTAGCTGGTTTGACATAGTCATGAGCTCCCTAACCACCATGCTGACATAGTCATTTCTATACATTATTGTGTGATGCGTCTATGAGGCCAATATCACTCATAAGTTGATAATGAGACTAGCTATATTGCTCACCAAGTGATGCGCCTAGGAGGCCAACATCACCCTAGCTGATCTCAAGGACAAGCCACCTCTCACAAGCAGATAATGAAACTAGTCATATCGTTCACCGAGTGATCAATTGTCTTTCGAGTACTGCACAATACTATCCACTCAAGTAGCATATTCCAACTCATGATATGGACACCACACCCTCAACAAGCTAAAGAGATCCCTTTAATTGTTGAGGCTAGCTTGCATAGCACACATATGCATCATGCACTACATTACAACTTATTGATCTTTACTTTAGAACAAAGTTTATGTGAACGTTGGAAATTGGCGTCCACGCTCATCTGGCAAATCTTCCAGATGTTGCGGATGTTTTTTTTGTTAGATAGATGGGGGTGTGTGATGTCAGTTTGGAGTCGCCACTAGCCACTTAATCTTAGAATCCCGTAGTCGGCTAGAACGGCTCCGCGGATATTTTAAGGTTGGACAAATCCGAAGACTCTACTACCTTATATTGAGTCTTGGTCTGCGATCCGGGATTCTGAGTGAGGAACCTCAATTACAAAGAGGGAAGGGGTTAGGCACCCTCTGCCCGTACAAATGTACGGTCTCTACTTAATGTGATAAAACAATCTCAAGGGTTGGATGATGTAGTCGAGATGGGACTAGGCACATATGGATTTCTGATGCAGCTAGATCTGAGTTTTCGGCAAGCCACAGAGCATACGTCCACAACGTGTCTAGAGAGCGGATGTGATGATATTTATGAAAAAAGGTAAAGAAAAAAAGACTAGATTACTAGGAATTTTTGATATGATAGGATCCGATGTACGACAAGTCACAAAGCATACGTTCACTAGAAATCTAGAGGAGCAGGGGGGTTGAGAAGAGAATAGCTGTCATGATGAATGCTTGCATAAAGTAAAAAGATCTTTGGCTGAACTTGAGTAGGTTAAGACATGCGTTGTACCATGATCAATCCGGGCTAGACTTGGGATTGAGAAGGTTAGGAGAAGGCTAAGAGATGGCTAAAAAAATCTGATCTTGGAGGCTTGGGAGCTCTCTCTCACCCTCACTCTCTTCCTTTCTCTCTCTCTCTCTCTCTCTCACTTGGATTTTAAGAATGGGAAGTGTGTGTGAAATGTGAAGAGGAGAGGGCTATTTATAGCCTTCTCCAATGGCAATGTGGTTATTGTTGGGTTTGAGAGGGGTAAATGCTGACATGGCAGCTTGGGATTGGTTGAGGGGAGAGGAATGCCACATGGCATGCTCTTATTGGCTCTTGGTGGTTGGTGAAGTTGGTAAAAATGGTAAATAGGGTGACCTACAAGGGTAAATCCATATGAAAGTTGACTTTGGCTTGGTAGGATGGTAAATAGAGTGAACTACATGGGTAATTCCATATGAAAGTTGACTTTGGGCTTAGTAGGATGGTAAATATGGTGAACTACAGGGGTAATTCCATGTGAAAGTTGACTTTTGGCTTGATAGGATGGTTTTAGGGTTTGGATTAGGGTTTAAGATAGGGTTAGGCTGGGTTTAGGGTTTAGATTGGGTTTAAGGTTCAGGCAATGGTTTGGGTTAGGGTTAGGCTGGTTTTTGGTTTACAGTTCGGATTAGGGTTTAAGCTGGGATTAGGGTTGGTTTAAGATATGATCATGGTTCCCGAATTGTCTTAGTTTTCTCAAGATACTAGCCTGTGTGGGGTGTCTACAGATGCCCCTCTTTGGCTAAGGTTGTGAGCAACCGAGTGCCAAAGCGAGTGGACACCCCACCCTTCTGGCCAGAAAATGGTAATGATTCGAATCTTGCCTACCATTATATCATTGTCAGTTGATTGTTTGAAAAGAGATAACTTGCACATATCATGAGGGTTGAGAAAAATGTTGTGATTGTCCTTGCGCATTCCTGCGGCATTACGGGTCACCAATCATAACCCTTTCATGTCAGATTGTTAATATCATTGGAGGGTAAGTCTGAAAAGTAGGGCCTCTGCGCGTTTGTGTGGCTTGATGAGGATTCTCGTACTGTTTGATCTATCATTTCCTTTCCTACGTAATCACCCTAGGAGTGTTCATTCTGTTTGATCGTCAAAGTGGTTAGCTGCCCTATGCGTTCGTGTAGCCTTACGGGGAACTCACTACGCTGACTTGAACTCGATCAAATTTTCTAAACATCCCGGACTAGGTATGTGTAGGTAATCCTTTGTCATGTAGTCTATTGATTCTGATAATTTGGTTACAATGGATTGTTGTCACTTCGTGTTTGATTATTCTTTCCAGAGATAGATCTACTCATTTCTACTAGCATTCGTACGATTGTCTAGATATAGAGATCGAGTCAATCATACATGTATCATGTACGGATTCGATCATCCTTCGGGGAAACCAGAAGAGATCGAATCTTATTTAGCTATTTGCACTGACTGCAACTAGAGAATATGGAAGATTCCTCATTGTATTGTGCACCGCGTGCGATTTTTTAAAAATTTTGATTTGAAAATTATCCTCTTTGGAGCTAGACTCCTTGGGAATTTTATTTGAAAATATTTTTGGATTTTTTGAAAAATATTTGTTCGATCTTACGGGTGGGCGTCGTCATTCGATTTTTATTTGTACCAGTTAAGTAAATAGTTGCATTGCCTCCACTGATGAGTTGGCGGGGCTAACGGTTTTTATTTGAGATATTTTTGAGATTTTTGAAAAATATCTGTTCGATCTCACGGGAGGGCATCGTCATCCGTTTTTTATTGTACGGTCTGGATCAAATAACCAGATGGCCTCCACTAATGAATTAATGGGCCAATTGGGGAACATGGGCCTGATTTGGACATGTGAGCCTAGGACCATGGGCTTTAAAATTAGGCTTGTGAAGTGGGCATTTCTTTGGATATGTGGGCCTAGGAAATGGGCTTAAAAACATGAGCCTTGAATCGTGGGCCTTTGGACAATGGGCTTAGTAGGCTTTTGACATGTGGGCCTTGTGGACTTTGAACTTGTGGGTTTTGAAATGTGGGCCTCTGCGGCTTTGAAATTGTGGGCCTTGTGAGCTTTGAAATGTGGGCCTTTGGGGCTTTGAACTTGTGGGCCTTGTGGGTTTTGAAATGTGGGCCTTTGGGGCTTTGAACTTGTGGGCCTTATGGGCTTTGAAATGTGAGCCCCGTGGATTTTGAAATGTGGGCCTCTGGGGCTTTTAACTCGTAAGCCTTGTGAGCTTTGAAATGTGGGCCTTTGGGGCTTGAACTTGTGAGCCTTGTGAGCTTTGAAATGTGGGCCTCTGGGGCTTTGAAATGTAGGCCTTTGGGGCTTGAATTGTGGGCCTCTGGGGCTTTGAAATGTGAGCCTCTAGGGCTTTGACTTTGACTTTGTGGATCCCTGACTTTGTTGGCTGCTTGTCATGTATATGCATGTATGTTTTATTTTGTTCTTGTAAAGGAAGGAAAATAATGTACTTGTAAAAAAGATGTTTTAAAGGAATGAAAATTTCTATTTGTGTCAAATTTGTCAGTGTTTGCTTGTGTTTGGATTTGTGCTTTGGATGATTGGGATCAGAATATTGAACTCAGCCCATGTCGAATCCGATATTCTGAGTTGTTTACCAGGGATCTCTGTTCCCTGAGAGTAGCGCATATTAGGATCATGCCCCTTAGATTTGGGTTGATTTTGACAGAATTATGATCCAGGACTTATCTCTTCCTTTTGCTTCTTCACTTTGCTCGTTGCCTTGGCTTTTTTGGTACTTACAATTTTTTATTATTTTTAAAATTTATTTTCTAGCCGTTTTTGCCCGTAACGCCCTTTCAGGTTTTCACCACAGGTGGCTTTCCCATCATTTTTGCCTGTGGTGCCCTTTTAGATTTTCACCACGTCCTGGGTCTTTACTCTTGCCTACCCCTTGGTAGCTGTGCTCTTGTTACCCTTGGTACCTTTTCAGGTTTTCACCAAGTCCGCTATATGCCAGCTATTTTTACTCGAGGTGCTCTTTCGGATTTTCACCTCGCCTGTTTTGCTTAAGCATATTACTTTTCTTTTGACTTCTCTTTTTCTTGTACAGAGGCAGGAGGCTAGACTCCATTCATTGTCGGCCGACTGGTGAGCTGCCTGACTTTGTCTTCAATCACGACCGTGAAGTTGTTAACATTGGGTTAAACTATCCTGAGGGGAAATGGGTTGGTGACTTGTGTTCTCACTCATTGGATTCGACTCTTCTTTTCTTTTCTTTTTTCTTCCTTTTTTTTCTTTTTTGACTGCGCTCTTTATTCATCCATTTTTATCTTTTTTTTTTACCCTTTATTTTTGGAACACTTATTGGAAGGAAGGAATGATGATGGAATGTACCTCGGGATGCTAACATCTTGTTGTTTGACTTAAGCTTTTCGATTATAGTTGTTAACATAGTCGAGTAGGATTACCCATGTTGTCAGCGTTGATGGGCTCTGGAAGATCATTGCCTCTAATGATGATGAGACAAAGGGTACCTCATGAAAGAACTTCGCGAATGATCGGTGGATCATCATAGGATGGCTTGGACTTACCCCTAGATCTAGTAGGCGCAATGATAAAATATGCATTATTACCATGTTGCTAACATTTCTTTCAGACTTGCTTGTTGTTGGTCCTAGTGATCATCGTACGCTTTATGTCTACAAGATGTAGTTGGTTGCATCGAGATTACCACCAATCATTTTCTTTGACTTCTCTTTTTCATTCGTACCGATGATATAGGATGTTGTTAGCGCCCGCTTTTGTCTGCTACAAGAATATACTCATGACCATTGAATGCCTTTGAGTTCATTCTTTCGATGATGTCCATACCCCATAATGAAGAATGGCTAGAGTGTTGTCAAGTTATAAAGACTCGAAGCATGCACATAGATCCGTTATGCAAGCTTTGAATAGTTAAAGCACTTCCTGGCATGCTACAATAGCTTATCTCCATCGTTCATCGCAAGTTCTTCTTGGAATTGCACGTTCCTTTACACGTAAGTTGTGGATTCCATTGTAGACTTCAGACATGATCTTGACAGTTTTGTTAGGCTTGACTTCAGGCTTTATAGCAAATGGTTTATGACTAGCTCTTCATTTGATCTGGGTAAGGCTTCATAAGAGAACCCAAAGTTAGATAGCTCCGGGTCTCAGGAATTCTGTCATTGTCTGCTTGTATTCAGGAGGCGAGAATCTCTTGATGCGTACTGTTCTAGGGAGCTTAAGGGATCCCAAGTTCACAATTTAAAAATCATCCATGATGACATTGGCCTTTGTTTTGAGCTTTTTGAGGGAATCCTCTAGCTTGAGAGTTGGATCATCATTTTCCCCATCCTGGGCTTCGTTCAAACCCATGAGTTTGAAGTCTAACTCTAGATCAAAATCATATGAGTCGACTTCAAACTTAGGTGTTGTAACAAACGCATTTGACACATTATTGCTTATGAGTTTTGAAAGATTTTCTATTATTTTGTGTTTTAAGAAATTTCTGTTGTTTTGGATTTTGGCAAATATATGATTTTTGGCATTTTGACAAGTATCTGAATTTTTTTAGTATTTCGAAAATATTTATTGCTGTTGGGAATTTTCTGATTTTTTTTTTTTTTTTTGGATTTTTTTAAGAAAGACAGTGATGTGAACCAAGTATTGCCTAATCCTGTTCGAGGAGCCAAATACTATTTTCTTTTATTGTGCCGTCTTAGGGATCGTGAACCAATTATTACCCTACACTCCCTCCCCTCAGGAGGCAAGGCCAGACGGATCAGTAGGTGGGCCCTCATCGTCATGCCCAAATGTCATGATGAGTTTGGGATTGGGATCTGAGTTGGTGTTGGATGTCACTTTCCTCAGCTCATCCTCGACGCATTATGAGTCTTTGAATTCTTCCAGCTCGGGTGGGATCCAGACTGTGATCCAGTCAATCGGGAAAATTCTTGCCCCTTGCCTAAGTCATTTTAAGTAGCTTAGTTAGGCTCATTCCGCTCATTTGATCCCCCACGGTGGATCTCGGCCTGCCAACTAGATACATGATCCATTCTCTGATGATTTGATTGATGTGCAGCTGAAGGGATCATCCTCCTCTTGCCGACTTTGCCCTCCTTCATTCCATTTGTGCTTTGTTACCTCACCCTTATGAGGCTTATATCCCAGTCCTGTCATGCCTGCATTTTCTTGATATTCAAGCTGATAATAAAAATGTTGGTGCCCAACTGAAGGGAAGACATAGTTTGATCTGATGGGACATGCAAGGGGCATGCAAGGCACAGTCTCGAACTCGAGACTATGGTATGGGATATCCTCATCGGAGCATTGTATGTTTGTGATCGGGATATCTAGCTCTTGATAGTTGACTGCTTCTATTGGAAAGATTTGTTCAGGATCATCCAGAATGATCAGTGCCTTGTCTCTGAAAATGTACTTGGCCTTTTGGTGAATAATTGAAGAGAGAGCCTTTACTTTATGGATCCAAGATCGATTAGGGAGGATATAAAATGAAGCTGTGATGTCAATGACCTTAAAAGTGATGGTTGATGCTTTGAGGCTAATCAAGATCTCGACGTTAATCTCTTCCTCGACCTTTCTCCTAGAGGCGGGAACCACTCGTCCTAGACTCTTCTCTTGAAGGATTGAAGACTGAGTAGAGGTAGGTAAATCCTTTTGAGTACCAGAATGTCATTCCTGGAAAGTTACCGCATGATTGAAGCTGGGCCCTGATTTTACTGGGGCATGTGATATGTTGATCAGGGAAGGAGATTTTTCTTGGAATATGACAGTTGGAGCAAGGGTTGGATAGGCAGATGGTGCCCCTTGCGAGACAGAGGATGTATGGATTGGATTGATTGGGGGTGGCTTTGAGGGCACGGAGATTGGACCGGTTGGAGGTGCCCCTTGCATATTTAAGAGTGAAGAGCTTGGACTGGCAGGGTGCGACCCTTGTAGACTTGGGGACATTGGTGTTGGGTTGGCGGTGATTGAATAGGTGCTTTGGACTGGATGACAAGGTGATTCTCCCTAAATGATATCATTGATAGGGGTTCCTAATGAGTTGGGGCATATTTGATACGGTGGCAGGGAATTCTGAGGGATATAGCTGATGGCGGAAACAGCAGGAGAGGTAATCACAATCCTTTGGTTATCAATCAGATCTTGGACCGCATGTTTAAGGGTGTGATGAAACAACAGTCCATTGTGTGGCCTCGGGATTTGTGATATGCACAGTACTCATTCTCATTATAATTTGGTGGCAGAGGGTTTGGTGGAGGCTTAGGCAGTAGAGGAGTAAGTATTTGCCTTTAGACTAGCATGGCTAGTATTTCGCTGTAAGTTTGGGCTATCGGTGTAAACTGCCTAGGCTTTCATGCCCTTCCCATCTGCTGACCATGATTGGGATACTGAAGATTCTCCCTTTGTTGTTGTTGTTGTTGTTGCAATTGTCCCTCTTGAGGGGCGAATTGAGCGCCTTGTGTAGAGGCAACGAGATTGTCTTCTTCTGTTGGATGGAGGTTAGGAACATTTCTGTTACCGTTCTTGTATTTGGTAGACCTTCCTTCCACTATACGTTGTACTAGGGAGGCCTGATGAGGCCACCAAGGGGAGATTGTCCCAGCCCTTATTCTGGCTTCGATTTGTTCCCTATCACGAATGAGTTGGGTAAAGTTGGCATAAGGATAGGAGACGAGGTATCCAGGGTACGCGGGTTTGCCGAGTGGATGATCACGTAGATTTGCTCCTCGTCATCAATGGGTGTTTTTATTCTAGCGACCATTGCCCGCCACCGTCCAACATAAGCTGACAATGACTCATCATTCCTCTACATTAAGGCAGCAAGATCTGCCCTTTTGGGTGCTACATTAAGATTGTACACAAAACGATTAATAAAAGCTTGG
This sequence comes from Magnolia officinalis, assembly GCA_021015155.1. Classification (NCBI taxonomy): domain Eukaryota; kingdom Viridiplantae; phylum Streptophyta; class Magnoliopsida; order Magnoliales; family Magnoliaceae; genus Magnolia; species Magnolia officinalis. Next base: position 16,313 of record JAJHSJ010001840.1, read on the forward strand.
GAAAGTTGTTCCCAAGTTTTAATTCGATGGTAGTTTAATGATGTGTACCAATCTAACGCATCGCCTTTCAAAGATTTTTGAAACGAACAGATCAATGCTTTGTCATTACCTGCTATAGTATTAAGCTCTCCAGAGAATGCTCTTAAATGGTCCATAGGACACCTCATACCATCATACCTTTTGAATTTTGGTACCACAAATTTTTGAGGTACCTTTGCATCGGGAAAGGGACAAAGATCCCTAAACTTGGTGGATGGGAGATCCACCCCTTGCTGCCTTTGCAGCTGATTTTGTACCATTTGCAGTTGTTCCCACAACTCCTCGATTTCTGACTTGCCGTGTTGCGGATATCTTGCCCCTTGTTGTAAGGCTTGGGCTGCTTCTTCCTCGCAAGGGTCAATTTCTTCAACACTTTAATTTCCAAGAATGGGAGGTTGCTAGAAAGAATATGGACTCCTGGTGGTGGGAGGTAGCTAGAATTGAGTGCCGCTCCCTTTCGGAGGAGGGTGTGATGTTCGGAAATGGTTACCACCTGGGGTATCTGTCAATTCCAGAATGTTGCTCCCATTAGGGGAAGAGAGTTGGACTCGAAACTGACCCCCTTCATAGGCATCCGCCAGTTCTTGTTTGTGATTCCCGTTAGGGGGAACCTGTGTTGTGAGTTGATTATTGTGATGTATTGAGTAATGATGTGTGGGAGGGTTGCTCCCGTTTGTTGGTTGTTATTGATCTTGTGTTGACTCTTCTGGGAGAGGGAGAACAGGATTTGTTAGAGGGATAAGGGAGAAGGCAAAAGGAGTTTGAGGGATTGAGCTATTTTGCATACTAGGCTGTGTCGCCAGTGTGTTTGGTGTGGCACTTGACACTAGGCGAAGCAATATCTCTTGCAGTGCACGGAAACTTTGGGCCATCTCATGCATGGTTACATTAGGTGGTGGGTCTGTTGGAGCTACTGGAGGTGTCGACACCAGTGCCGGTGCTGGTACTGATGTTTCAGGAGCTGGCTGAGCCGCCGACTCTTCTTCTTGGGTAGCCTGAGAAATCCTATCTGCACGGGATCGAGTGGTCATAGTTCAGATTGATGCCTAGGAAAGTGTAAGCTAAAAATTGATTTTTTTTATTTTTTTGTGATACATGAATGCAGTGATGAATGTCCCTTAAGATTGGAATTCCACACATTTTCGAGTTGTGTCGCGGTTAGTGTGCTCTAACAAATCCCCAGTGGAGTCGCCATTCTGTGAATGCTAGAAATCGGTGCCCACGCTCATCAGCGAATCTTTCAGAGGTTGCAGATGTTTTTTGTTTGTTAGATGGATGGGGTGTGTGATGTCGGTTTGGAGTTGCCACTATCCACTTAATCTTAAAATCCCGCAGTCGGCTAGAACCCGCGGAATATTTTAAGGTTCGAGAAATCCGAAGACTCTCCTACCTTAGATTGACTCCTGGTCTGCGATCCGGGATTCTGAGTAAAGGACCTCGGTTACAAAGAGGGAAGTGGTTAGGCACCCTCTCTGCCCGTACAAATGTACGGTATCTACATAGTGTGATAAAATAATCTCAAGGGTTAGATGATGTAGTCGAGATGGGACTAGGCACATGTGGATTTCTGATGCAGCCAGATCCGAGTTTTCGGAAAGCCATAGAGCATACATCCACAACATGTCTAGAGAGCGGATGTGATGATGTTTATGCAAAAAGGTAAAGAAAAAAGTACTAGATTACTAGGAATTTCTAATGTGATAGGATCTGATGTACGGCAAGTCATAAAACATACGTTCACTAGAAATCTAGAGGAGCAGGGGGGTTGAGAAGGGAATAGATGGCATGTGAATGCTTGCATCAAGTAAAAAGATCTTTGGCTTGAACTTAAGTAGGCTAAGACATGGGTTGCACCATGATCAATCCGGGCTAGACTTGGGATTGAGAAGGTTAGGTGGAGGCCAAGAGATGGATAGAAAAATCTGATCTTGGAGGCTTGGGAGCTCTCTCCCATCCTCTCTCTCTCTCTCTCTCTCTCTCTCTCTCTCTCTCTCTCTCTTTCTATCCCTCACTTGGATTTTAAGAATGGGAAGTATGTCTAAAATGTGAAGAGGAGAGGGCCATTTATAACCTTCTCCAATGACAATGTGGTTATTGTTGGGTTTGAGAGGGGTAAGTGCTGACATGGTAGCTTGAGATTGGTTAAGGGGAGAGGAATGCCACATAGCATGCTCTTATTGGCTCTTGGTGGTTAGTGAGGTTGGTAAAAATGGTAAATAGGGTGACCTACAGGGGTAAATCCATATAAAAGTTGACTTTGGCTTGGTAGGATGGTAAATAGAGTGAGCTACATGGGTAATTACATAAGAAAGTTGACTTTTGGCTTTGTAGGATGGTAAATATGGTCAATTATAGGGGTAATTCCATGTGAAAGTTGACTGTTGGCTTTGTAGGATGGTAAATATGGTCAACTATAGGGGTAATTAGGGTTTAGGGTTTAGGGTTTAGGTTGGGTTTCAGGTTAAGGCTATGGTTTAGGTTAAGGTTAGGCTGGTTTTTGGTTTATGGTTTGGATTAGGGTTTAAGCTGGGATTAGGGTTTGGTTTAGGATATGATCATGGTTCCCGGATTGTCTTAGCTTTCTCAAAATATTAGCCTGGGTGGGGTGTCTACAGTTTATTCCTCTACAATGTAATTAAGGGTCGTGATATGTCACACCCGGAATGTACATGAATTTAAAGAAATAAAAATACCCAAGTCTACTTATCTCTTATCTCTTGTGTATTTATGAATGCTTTATGATGTCTATTAAAGATTCCAAACAAACACTATACAAATTCTATACATCAACCGAAAACGCGATAAACAAAATGGCAACTCCACTACGGATTGAACCCATAATCTCTAGTTTTACTCTAAGTAGTTTAAAGCTTCAAAAAACCTTCTTTCGTAGACATTTTTATAATATTTGTTAATACATGAGAAAACAAGTAGGTCAAGGGATCTATGACACCAAACTAGCGACTCTTAATGAAAATATTCCTCCTCCTATCTCTAAAGCAAAATTCAATGAATCATAATCTCTACGGTGCACCATGGTCACCTTCTCTTTGTTGTTTCTATGTTTTATTATGAGTTGTAGCTGCAAGAACTTGCTTACTTCATCTTGTAACTTACTCTCCTAGAGCATCCCTTAACGACTCTCATGGCACCTAAAGTTGCCTTATATTTCTTCATCCCAGCTGCAGGATTTGCAGTCGCACTTATACCATAAGAGATTCTATCTCTTGTGCCATTAGCTCCTAGAGGAGTTGGCAAACTCCCTTTCAGCTAGGGAATCAAAGACTTCCCAATGAGAATGACTCATTTGATGGTCTACGGCTGGGGATTCTAAGGACCTCGGTGATGGAGAAGGAATGAGTTATGTACCCTTTTTTGCCTACACTCACGTGCAGTCTCTACTTTATGGGATTTTAAAGCTTTTAGAATTTTCAAAGTTCTCGGATGGCCTTATTAATTAATTAGTTGTGAACAAAGACTAAAACCAATTAAAGAACCACTGCTTGACTCAAAGCACTACTTAAGAGATCACAATGTCTCAACCTTGATATTGATTTGAGGAGGTAGTAGTTGCAAAATAAAAGAAAATGAATAAAATAAATATCAAGTGACTATTAGTTTCTGATACACTAGAATCTGAGAGTTCGGCAAGGCATAAAGCATACAACTAAGTGTCATTTACGAAAAAACAAGGAGGTGTATGAAAAGAGAAATGAAAAAAGCAAATAAACAAATGATCAAATCACTGCTCACGCACGTGGAGATTTGAGATGAGAAATGAGAGATACGACACTCCTTCTAGGAGAAATGATCATGAATCTTAAATTCTAAACCTACTCTGGTTGACTTGAACTATTGAGATGGTTTGGATGTGTGTATAAGCAATTGGATGGCTTAGATCAAATGGATGAGTGGGCTACTCTCTTTTCACTCTCTCATTGTGTAACATCCCGAATTTTTGCCAACCTGGGATTAGACGTTCTTAGGCGATGGGTCGATCCTAACACCTTATTAACTTGTCAGAACTGAATCCCACAGTCTAAAATCGCTCCTTAACCTATTTCCTTCACAAATCCCACCCTTCACCACCTTGTTTTTTTTTTTTTAATTTTCTAAGTACTTTCACATTAGACACTACCTTAAAGTTTAGGTGATGAAGAACAATACTTAAACTAAACATTGCTACAAAGGTCTAAGTACCACCTCAGACCGAAATCACTCAGGACTAAATCCTTTAGAAATTAGGCGAGATTTAGCTAGTGTTAAACTAGAGTGCCTGTGAAATTAGCACCAATCACTTTAAATACGATCTGCAAGACCCAAAACTTGTAGAATCATTGACGCTAGGTTACCCTAAAATCTAGGATCAATCTCATTACCCGGCTGCTCTCGGGAGCATCTCGAAACTCCGTATCGGATCTGGACCGCACGTCGGAAGTCCGATTAACACGAAGTTAAGGAACTAGGACCGCCTCGCTGGGCTTGACAACCATCTCGGAAATCAAATCCAGATAGTGTCCCAGCGCTATTCGTTTAAGCTCGAAGTGAAGAGTGTGAGAAATGTGAAATTAATTCAAAATAAAATATCTTGAATAGTAATCTGGCACCTCTCGCTTGTGAATCAGTTTTAAGCAACCAGACCGTCAGAATTAGACCAAATTACACCCTCGGATCAGGAGAAATTTCATACACATTTACATGTACTCGGAATCTCCGATCGAGATCCGCTGACCGTTGAACTGAAACTGGTCCGCCACGCGTGATCTGAGAACCCTACTGGAACGAAAACTTAATAGAACCTAGATCCATTGTCGGTGAGCTTAAGTCCGACCTTTGGCTCAAGGAGGCCCGCCAGAAGTCCTCCGTTGAGCTGAAATTGACCCGCTTTGGTTATAACCTAAGTATACTTTGACCTAGAGTCTGTTTCGGTGAGTTTTTAGGCTATATAAGGACCTTAAACCCTCTCTCATTACAGCCATATGAATTTGAGAGAAAACCCAGAGAGAGAAGAGAGAAAAGAGAGAGAAAGTGTGGGAGCAGTGGGAGAACCTCCCTGCCACTCTTCCCTGCCGCTTTACGAGCTACACCGCTCCATTTTAATCTCTTTCCCGGCGATTCCAGCTCCGTTTCTAGGTAAGAAACCCTAACCCTAATCTGATTTGGGGCTTGGGTGGTTGTAGGTTATGAAATAACTAACCTATTTCGTTCTATAGGTTGCCAAACTGCCGAATACGGAAGCTTAGTAAACCTATCGACTTCGTTACGATTCTACGATAAAAGGTGCGGACTTTAGGTGTATAGGTTATGGTTTTCAATGCTTTCAATGTCAGATAATGATAGATTCATGATCTGCATGCAATTGCACATGTACAAAGTGCCGTCTGTTTTCCGTTTCGATTAAAGATGAAAAATATGGAATTCTACATACTCTAGGTATTTGTAGAAAGTACCGTATACGTATAAATTTTGGAAATATATTTGACATGATTATTTGTTGTATGAATATATTATACATGGATAAAATACTTGTTTGGCGAAAGGACTCGCCCTAATACATGTTTTGTTAATATACACTATGTATGTAGAAATAATGTATTCTAGAAAATACCGTACATGTATACATTTTGGAGATGTGTTTGCCATGATTATTTGCTATATGAATATATTATATATGGATAAAATACTTGTTTGGCGAAAGGATTCGCCTTAATACATGATTTGCTAACATACACTATGTATGTTAAAATAGTGTATTCTTAAGTGTTTATGAAAATGACCGAATGAGTATAGAATTCTCATTCGTGCTCGCCATAACTAATTGTCATGGATTTATGATTGTTGTATTGGCGATACTCCCTTGACGAAAGGATTTGCCCTAAATCACGCCACGGCCAAATTACACTATATATGTTAAAATGTGTGGCCCAAGTGTTTGTGGAAATGACTGAATGAATATGGAACTTGGATTCCTGCTTACCATGACTATCCATCATGGGTGTACGCGTGTTATGTTTGGGGCAACTCCCTAGTGAAAGGATTTGGCCTAATACCTATGTGATCAACATATGTCATGTATGTTGATGTATGTAGCCTAAGTGTTTGTTGAAATGTCTGAATGAGTAGTAGTTAGTAAATTGTAATGTATAAGGGTGTTTAGATATGATTCTCAACTCCTTTAACTATGTGTATGATTTACTTGGATAGCTATGTGATTAGGAATTGAATATGTACAAACTCATGCTTGTGTTGTGCTTCATAAAATGCTCAATTGATTGTATGATTTGATCTATGTGATGCATATGTTTAAATTCATGTTTACTTTGTATGATCTGTCATGGGTGTTGGGGGAGTGGAGTAACGAATGCGTGCAACAGCCCTGGCAACCCTAAACAGATAATACCAGACCTTGATTGTATGAGTTGAATCTTGATCCACTACTGCTTTATCTATCTGCAATTGATTGTGTTTGGGGCTATGATTATAGTCCAGACAATCGGTACCAGAGTTGAATTCGTGGCTGTGATTCATTTGCCACGTGAGATGTGTTCGACGAACTCGAGTCGTACTTCAGTTGGCGATAGTGGTTGGCCACATAAAGTGCTCATGCGCTTCATATCGTTCAACTTGATGTGCGCTCGAGCTAGCCGAGCTCGTCAAGTAACCCGATCTGTCTTATGTATGTTCACCATGTTTGGTCACCACTGCTTGAACCTAGGATACTAAACTTACTAGTGAAATCCCTTTTAACCATGGTACCTCGATCCGCTAAGACTCATGAGCCGGGCATGGTGGTATGGGACACCGTGGTAGAGCTGTCGGCCTACGCTGGGGCCACGTGCCTCCCCGTAGTGACCAATGAGCAACCAGACTCGTGAACCGATTATGGTGGTATGGGACACTATATTCGTGTTGTCGGCCTACATTGATAAGGTGATGGGGGAGCGGTGCAACCTTTGTGCGTAACAGCCCTGGCAGCCCTTTGTAGTGACCTCGAGCATCCTCTGAAATCGCAGTGAGCCTTAGGGTTTGCCCCGGTATATAGAGTATGACCTAGGCCTGTTTCTGTATTGTGATGAATCGTTTAAGAGGTGATGGGGGAGTGGTGTAACCTTTGTGCGTAACAGCCCTGGCAGCCTTTACAGTGACTTAGAAAACACACTGTCGTCTGATATTAACTAGGACTGATGACCCTAGAATGGATCATGTTTGGGAATGATACAAGGGAGGTACCTTAGTTTCCCAATCCTGCTGTTTGAAATGGACTAATTAAAAACTCGGTAATCATGCTCATCATGCATTGCATGTGCCTGGAAGATGTGGAGCACTGAGGGATGAAAGCATGCCGCGAACGTGAGATGGTGTCGCACGAGGGAGGGTGTGGTGAGGGCATCCATCATACCCGCATCCATACTTGCATTAGTAAGAGTAGTTAGGAGTGTTTGATTTTACTGCTTTATCATTACTACTTGACTGTATTGATAACATGTTAACGTATGCTTTATTGTTCCACTGAGTTAGCTACTCACTCCCACGTTACGGGATGGTGTTTCGATTACCCACCAGACATTGTCTGATTTCAGATGGTGACGCTACTTCTGAGGCGGAGTCGGACCTCTGCAATGACTACGATGCCTGCTTGTATTGGTTGTCTTCTGACGGCTTCCAGTGAGCCGTGTCCTGATCGGCAGGGCTTTCTGGGATATTGACTAGAGGACCTTATACATTTGGTATATTTTAGGATTATACTTGTAATTATTTAACTTGGTAATGTTATCACACTTTGGAGACTCATCTTAGTTTATATATTTTATCTATCTATCACAGTCTTCCGCTTGCAATTTAACTGTCTCTAGAGTATGATATGCTGTTTTGGCTTAATCTCACTCATGTTCACTACATTAATGCAGACAACATTTAATCATCATTACCTATGTTACATAAGTGATGTTCTGGAAACTCGAGAGTTGAGTTACTTCTCGACCCTCGATTTTTCGGGATGTTACACATTGTCACTCTCACTCTCACTCTACTCTTATATTCCCTTGGTAGAGAGAATTTTTTGTAGGTCTCTAGTGTATGAATAGAGGGGGTGAGAGCTATTTATATAAGGCTTGAAGACAATTGAGTAATACGAGAAAAATTTATATGAGGCTTAGATTAGTTGTTGGATGCGTGGCTTCTCTCGGTTAGCTTGATAAGTGGTAAACCCTATAATTTCACTGAGATCCAAGAGTAAATGTCGTTTTTCTACCCAACGATAATCGGGTTGAAATTCAATATAGTTAAACTAAGATCCTAGAGAATTGTGCCTAGTGCTATAAAGAATTTAGTTTTTTTGTCATCGACAATCCTATTTCACATACTTAAAGTTTCTTCACACAGGCTACTTTGGGATGAACCAAGGTGTCCTTTAGGGGACCTAGACTGCTTAGAAGTTGGCACCGGCAATCCGATTACGTTAATTTAAGGCTTCTTAACTTTAAGCAGATTTCTTAAGCGATATACCCTCCAAACTAGGTAAATGAAATGGATCCTTCTCAACAATAAGATCGAAGAGGAATTCTCTAAAGGCCCAGATGGGTTCCTACATAGCAGGAGAGTGCTTGTGTGACACAAAAATAAAGTATGAAAATGTAAATGACTGGAAAGTAAATTGCAGTACCAATGAATCACTGAAATGGAAAGTAAATTGCAAGACCAGTGAATCACTGAGTGAAAAGTAAATGACTAGAATGGTAAATGAAAAATAAATAAAAATAAATTGATTAGAACTACAAAATCAAAAATAAAAAATAAAAAATCTCATGCTTCGAGTTTAGCCTTACCTAGGGTGTGTTTGGGTTTACGATGAGGATCATTTTGCACTATATTAATGAATAAAATTATGCATTCCAACTGTATGAATTCGAATTGAAATCTGGCGTCTAAGCCACCATCGAATACATCACTAACTTAAAGTACTTATTAGCTCCATCAGTATTGTCAGTGAGCAGTCCATCAAGCAGTGCAACACATTCATCACACTACATTGGAAAAGATATTATCAATTTCAAATGCTTCGGTGGTTCATATATGCATTTACTCCTTCATTGTTCTTTTGTTGAGACTCAAATATTGCATATTTAACCCTTCAATTACATTAGTTTTCATGGGATTTAATTGATAATTTGATTTAATTATATACGTTTTTGTCATGCGAGGTGATTCGGAAGCTTAGGATAAATATGCGCTTAAAATGATAGATTTAGAGCTCAAAAGATGATAATGAAGAATTGGAGATTTGGAAGTCATTAATGAAGAATTGACATGCCAAAGATCCAAGGAAACCAAGTGAGGAATGAAGAAAATTGAAGATTTGAAGTGAAGAAAAGGAATCCTGAAAATTGTACTGAAAAAAGATATTCTGAAATTCCGGGGCCAGAAAAACATAGTTCTAAAATAATTTCAGAATAGACTTCAATGCAATCGAAGACAATTCGATGCAATCAAGAATTTCAGGATTTTTCAAGCCGAACTCGCTAGACATTTCTAGACAATTTTTCGATGGCATTGAAGATACTTCGGTAGCATCGAAGGTGTAATCGAAGGTTGTTCGATGCATTGAAGGCATTACGCAAAGTTTACGTGGAGTGCGTAAAGTTGAGGCGGTTTGCGAATTTTCCAACTCAGTGTAAAAGTTGGAGTTTCACAACGATAAATATAAGTCCCTAGTGTAAGACTCTAACCCGTGTGTGCATGTCATTCCTTTAGGTCTCGTGGTCCTACCGGTTGAATCCCGGCAACCCGCGACCTACGATATTGTTTGCAATCATCCTCAAGTTCGGTCACGTTGACCCGACTCGGATCGACCCTAAACCTATGTCATTACGTCCGCATCGGTGCCGCGGTTCCAATGCCGCATCCCATGCATGAATCCGACGTGTACATCACAAGTTATGGGCCACGCTCGATATGGACCATTGATGTGTGATTGGTAGACCCCACCATGGCCATGCACGTTTTCCCATGTGGTGATGTCATGGCAGGCTTAGGATTTCTAGAAAGCCTATAAGCCTATAGTTAGAACCTAGACCCTATGCAAGCTTTGGTTGTATCTCCCTAGCCCAATGATTTCGTTTCTCTAATCTAGGTAGCCTCTTTTAGAGAGATCATGATTGCCTCTAGCTACATCTTCCCAAGCTCTTCTTTTCCCTCCCATTTCTCTCTCTCTTTACTTCTCTCCCTTGCTAGAGAACCCCAAACTGTCCCCACCCTTCCATTTTCTCCAGCCCCTTCTCCCTCTAATCCCCTCCAATCCAACCTTCTCTAGCCCATCTTCACCTTAGAAACCTCTTCCTTGGAGCTTGAGGATCATGGTGGTGTAGGTTGGGAGATAGATAATTGAGATGGGTGTGCATGTAGTTACAAATTGTGATTTCTTTAATTTCTTAGTTGTTCTTCCCATTTCTTTCATGTTGGAGCTTGTGGGGCCCATCAAATGATGGTGGTGGCCCTCAGACTCTATGGATGTGGCTCATAGCTCATCTTTTGTGCATGCATGTTCCATGCAAGGGGCCATTCTCCATGGACACCTACATGGATTTTCTTTCTTTGATCAGGGATCCTTGGGCCATCTAGGCCCTTGATCCTTGGTGGAGATTGCATCTCCACCATAGATCTTAAGTAGAAAGTCTTATGATCATGTAGATCCTTGTAATGTTGCAATATTGGATGTGTATGATTGTGTGATGAAGGGAAGGGCCTCAATGTGGTAGAGCCCCTTCCCTTGTGGCCGAATCTTCTTACTTTTTCTTGTTTATATCTCTGGTTTTGATGTGTGTGGCCCACCTTGTGGCTCAGAACCACCTGGACCGTCCAAGGGGAGTGGACGTCCATGACAGTCCACTCCATGGACGTAGGGCCCTAAATGCACCAAAAAAGGGCACATTTAAATGGTATTTTGAGGTGGGAAAGGTCTGGATGTTTGTGGTGCCCACTAGGTGGGAAAGGTCTGGATGTTTATGGGATGAATCCTCCTTTTAAATGGTGAATACATTTATGTATTTTCAGTTATATGTTGCTGTCCAGAAATTGTTTGGACAGATTTTGGGTCATCTTGAGCCCAGATTCTTGGACATTTGGTGGGGTGTTTGGTCCCATGTGATAGGTTATTCTTGATGGTGTGGACCCCACCTACATGCATGCAAATTTTCATCTTCAACTGACCTCATTTGGGCATCCAAAAGAGTGGGCCAAGATGGTTGGACTGCCAGATTTTAAGCTATGCAGTCCAGCAATATAGTCTGATAAAACCATAATTCATAAATATTCCTATTATAGGTGGGCCACTTTTCTGGAGTCCATCTTGTTGTATACATATTGAGGGACCTTGGCCCCCAATTTCTAGAATTTTAGAGGCCTGGACCCACTCCAATGGAGTGCCCAAATTGAGGACAGCAACATGTATGTAGCAGAATTTTCATCCCAACCTTGATGTCCTCCTTGTTGTTGTAGAAATCTTTGGGCCCCAGTCCACTGGACTTAGTGTATGATTTTTTTGGGGCCCACCTCTGATATTATAGAGCGCCCATTGGACCATGATTGTGGGGGCATTGAGCTGGACCAGCGCCCCTACTGGACGTCCAGCATGGCTGACATCCAGTGTGCAGGCCCACCATGGGTATGTGTTTCACCTAGCCGCCCCTTCATTGGGTGGCCCAGGTGGGAAGGGTCCACCTTAGGTGGACGTCCCTTGTGAGGCCCACCTTGGGAAGTGTGGAGCCCACCTTGTTACATGTATATGAGCTAGGCCGTCCAGGCCCTTGGGGCACCCATTGCTTATGGGTTGTTGCTGGTCTTGCAGTCCAGCAGCAGGCCCACTTGTTTGTGTGCCAAATTTCCTTCCTCCATCTAGTGGGGCCCCCCTATGAATAATGTTGGCCCTTATGGGATAAATTCCCACATGATTTGATAAGTTTTTGGACTTTAGCAGGCCAAGGATATTGGGTGGACTAAAAGTCCAGCAAGGTCCCCAAATAAACATTCATATTGTTGGATTTTTATTGGATATGTGGCCCACCATATTGAGGAATTTGGGTACTTGTTGCTCCCTTCTGTCATGCCCTAAACTCGGAAACCGGGCTCACAAAATTTCTGATCGCCAAATCCGGTGCCGATAGCGTCCGTAGTACCCCATTCTCTGTACTTAGTGTCTATACACCAGATTCCGATCCTGGGATCCTATAAGGAGGATTTTCCAATGTACATTTAACTCGTAATAAGCATAACCACAAGTATACCCAAATCACAAAGGCAACATCATCATCACATATCCACTAATATAAACATTTGAATACAATGCTGAAAGGAAAATACATAAATCGAAGTCAAAGCTCCAGAAGACCACTGCAAGCTCCATGCTCGACGCTGCTACAACCTAACGCAACCTGCATGCATCTATCGTGCATAAGCTTATAGAAAGCTTAGTGGGTGGTGGAAGTGTGTGCGCAAGATAAGTGCCGAGTATGCAATACAATGCCATAAATATACAATATCGAAATAGGCGAAAATACTGACAAGATCATGAATCATACGATATCAGAGTAAGCGAAAATATACTGATAAGTACATGAGTACCATCAGCCGTACTAAGGCTATGTGATGCAAGGCATGAATGCTAACGGCCATATCAATGTAGAAACATGGCAACCTAAAATGTTAAATGTTGCGGATGCAATGCAATATGTAGTGTGAATGAAATGAACAAGCCGGAGTGAATTTAGGATGATAGTACGTAGTATCGCAGGCCATGGGGTCCATCACAAGGGACTTCTATCCAAACCAGTTTCCTACCTAAATTTGGATAGTCAGACTGAATGTGGTAAACTCTTGATCTTAGGTTAGTCGCGCGCCCCAACCGAAACCTTAGCCATTGCGAAGGTGCACGTAACAAATAGTTGCACACCACCAGCCCAAGTGAATAGTGAATGAATGAATGAGTATACAACTCCTACTCAATAAGTCCACATATCAGCACCATACATCTCTGGGATCATCACCAGGGTCTAATACACTCCAAGCTGGATATCGCCTTAACCGACCGCCCGCGTAACCTTGTGAGTGGAAAAGACCTCACTACCCGTCTACCAGTAGTATGTCAATGCCTACCTAGCTCGTCGATAGCGGACCCATTTGGGAGCTGGTCAAACTCAGCCTAGCTTATAGCCCCCTCACTCGGGCGAATAAGGTCACACCCCCTCTTAACCGACCACGACACAGTGGGAGACACACCCTACTGGTATTCGGCACTCGGGCGCTTATGTATCTACTCAGTCTAGACGTAGAGGCGTCTCCTAGCCTCGGAGGTTTAAGGACTTTCACCCACGGACATTCAAAGTGCCCAGATGCTCGAACCAAACATTTCTGGTGTCCCATCTGTCCATCCATGACATACCTGTGGAGGTCATAGCCCTGATGTCGCTAGGGCGTATAGTAATCGTAATCACACAATGTAAGATGCATGAGTCATGTAGTCCAATCATGCATCAATCCTGCGCATATCGTGCGCGCATGTGGGATAACTCCACCTATCAGGGAGTCTCATAAACCATCTGTACTGTGGCATATGCAAGGGTCAACCACATCTCACAATAAACATGCAGATGATACATATGGGCATGTATCATGATATTATGTTGTCACATACTCATAATCAGTATCAATAACCGGCATCAACAATTGGCCTCGACAATGTGGACATTTAACCAACATTGCCCCCAAGGAATGGCCCACATAGAGCCTAACATATAGTGGACCCATGGCCTCACACAAGGACCTAATATACAACACCATAGGCCTCACTCAAGAGCTTAATACACATCACGATGGGCCTCTCACATGGGCCCAATATACATCACAATGGACTTCATCGCCTGGTCCTCAAATGCATCACAATAGGCCTCATCACATAGACCTCATATTCATCACATTAGGCCTTAAACACCGGCTACATATACGTCACATAGGTCTCGATAATTAGCCTTGGCAATCGAAATCAGCCTCGACAATCGAAATTGGCCTCAACAATCGGAATCGACACTCGGAATCAGCCTCGATACTTGGCCTCGACAATCGAAATCGGCCTATACAATCGGCCACGACAAATCGAAATCGGCCTCGACAATTGGAATCAGCCTATACAATCGACCTCGACAATCGGTCGAACAAGGCCTCGATACTCGACCTTGACAATTGGAATCGGCCTCGACAATCGGAATCGGCCTATATAATCAGCCTTGACAAATCGGAATCGGCCTCTACAATCGAAATCGGCCTATACAATTGGCCTCGACAAATCAGAATTGGCCTCGATACTCGCCCTCGACAATCAAAATCGGCCTATACAATCGGCCTCGACAAATCAGAATCGGCCTTGATACTCAGCCTTGACAAATCAGAATCGGCCTCGATACTCGGCCTCGACAAATCGGAATCGGTCTCGATACTCGGCCACGATAATCAGAATCGGCCTCGACAAATCGGAATCAGCCTCGATACTCGGCCTTGACAATCGGAATCGGCCTCGATACTTGGCCTCTACAATCGGAATCGGCCTATACAATTGGCCTCGACAAATCGGAATCGGCCTCGATACTTGGCCTCGACAATCAGAATCAGCCTCGATACTCAACCTCGACAATCAAAATCGGCCTCAATAAATCAGAATCGGCCTCGACAATCAAAATCGACCTATACAATCGACCTCGACAATTGACCAAACAAGGCCTCGATACTCGGCCTCGACAATCGGAATCGGCCTCGATACTCAGCCTCAACAATTAGAATCGGCCTATACAATCAGCCTCGATGAATCAGAATCGGCCTATACAATCGGCCTCGACAAATTGGATTCGGCCTTAATACTCAACCTCATATATCAAATTGGGCCTCATCAAGTGGGTCCCTAATACATCAAATGAGCTACATCAATGGGCTGCACTTATATATCAAGGTGGGCCTCAGGGATGGGCCACAAATATATCAAGGTGGGCCATAAAAAAACATCATATTGGGCCCCGACAAAGGCCACAAATACATAGTAGGTGGGCCCTTCTCATGAGCCCTCAAATACACCACATGGGCCATATAAACATCAAGTGGGCCGCATTACATGGGCCTCATATATAACACGTTGGGCCCCATGGATGGGCTACAAATTCATCGAGGTGGGCTTCATGGATGGGCCATAAATACATCAAGGTGGGCCTCATGGATGGCCACAAATATATCAAGGTGGGCCTCACTCATATGGGTTGCACCAAAAATCATTTCAATAGTTGTAGGTGTAACATGTGTATCACTACACACATGGCCTACGAATGATGATCAGCACTGACCAAACATTGTCCAGGTAAATCAGTACCATCCAAACATTGTCCATATAAATCTGCATCATCCAAACATTGTCCAGCACCGTCCAGTACAATCTAGATGGTGTGGATGAAATAAATACATCAAGGTGTGGTCCACCGTCCAGATCATTGAACGGTGGAGATGGGACACAAATATCCCAATAGGTCACACTGTCCCACACAGTGGACGGTGTGACTTAATCCCATACATTACATGGTAGGCCCCACATGTGTGGTCCTCACACGTGTGGATGGATGGATACAACACAGCTCGAGCAGGGACCCACAAAGCTTACTGCGTCAAAGCATCAACTATAACTGCTGATATGGGGCCCACCGTTTGGATGGTGTTGATGAAGTACACAGCATGGTGGAGTCCACACGCGTGTGGGTCCCACGGCTGCAATGCAACAGTTATATATATATATATATATATATATATATATATATATATATATATATATATATATATATATATATATATATATACATATACATATACATATAATATAATATTATAATATATAACAGGTGTGAGGTATGCCACCATCCCACCGTCCAGGAATTGGACGGTGAGGATACAACACATTCATCATGGTAGGCCCCATATCTGGGCAATGGACCGTGTGGATGAAACATATGAACGACTTATATATAAAACACATACATCAAAGAGGGTCCCACCCAACCACCATCCAGATGGACTGATTGAATAAAACACATACCTCATATGTGGGACTTACCCCACACGTGGCATTGAATGGATGGACGGTTGAATGTAACCCATACATCACAGTGGTCCTCTCAGCAGTGGATGATGTGGATCTCACACCAGAGAGGTGGGTCCCACATTTGCTGACGTCAGCAGTAACTGTTGCTGCTGCAATAGAGGAGATGCACGGCGTGGATAAAGTCCACATATCAGGTGGGTCTCACCGTCTAGATTTGTTGGACGGTGTGGATCTCACATCAAGGTGGACCACGTCCCACACGAATGGCCACCACATCAGGGCCCACTGTCCCTACTGATGGACGGTGTGAATACAACAAATACGTCATGATAGGGATCCACCATCCCAACCAAGGACGGTGTGGATGATACAGCACCGTCCAGACTTCTCTAAACGGTGGGAGATTTAACGCATCAAGGTGGGGTCCCACGCACACGTGGGCCACCCCACACAGCATGGATAGAATGCATGAATCATGGTGGGCCACACATAAAAAGGGAGAGAGAGGGAGAGAAAGAGGGAACGGTGGAGATGGGAGGGACCCCGCCCTTATGGGTCCCTCTTTGATATAAGGCATACATCAAGATGGGTCCCATTGCAAGTGGGCCCTCAAATTATCAAATCCAAGAAAAAACATATGAATCTAATCTTAGGAAAGCACCCACCTTTGATCTTCTCCCCCTCCTTCCACCAAAGCATCCTAGAGCTCCAAAGGACGAACTTTAACGGTTAAGATTGGTTTTGGAGGGTGGGGATGGGAGATAGGAAGTGGGCCACACAAAGCTCTTTCATGGAGCTTGCTTGGACATGGGTTGCTTGGGAAGAAATGAGAGAGAGAGAGATGAGAGAAAGAGGTGTAAGAGAGAGAGAGGGATGGGTGAGTGATGGGGTGGGATGGGTGAGTGAGTGATGGATGTGTGCTTGTGTAAGAGAGATTGTTGACTTTTGGGGAGGGTGGTTGTACTTGGGGATGGGATGGAGTGATGGGTTGTACTTTGATTGATTGATGTGACGTATCGTAGAGATTCTCTCAAAAATTGCAACGCGTAGTGTTTTCCTTGAACTAACGCGAGCCCATATCTCCTGACCTGGGTATCACCTCAGCGCCCGATACGCAGCGCAAGAACCGCGGCGACGGCGCAGTTGCACTGGTACAAGTCTCAGGTTGAGTCGACTCAGATATACAGGACTCGGCTTAAGCTCGTGCGCAAACATCGGTTATAGGTCGCGGGTTGCCTGAATTCGACCAGGAGGACCGAGGAAGCCTATGGAATGGTACGGGTTTGGATACAGTTCTTACACTTATTTTTTAGAATATTCTTGGGCTTATGTAACGCCCTGAAATTCGGGGGTCGAGTGTGAACTCAGCTCCCGAGTTCCAATGCATCACTTATACAACAGACATAATGATGGTTAAATGTTGTCTGAGTTAGAGCAATAAACATGAATGAGATTATACCAACACAGTAATTCATACTCCAGTTCAATTGTATAAAGGCAAGCGGAAGACTGAAATTGTATATATAAGGTATGTAAGGAAACAAAATCTTCATGAACACCAGAGTATGAACACTAACTGAGTACCCATATACATGTACTGTTTCTGAGTCAAAAGTCAAAATACAATCTAAAAGATGAGTCCTGAAATCCCCGCGATGCAGTCGGCCTAAGCAAAACCGTCGGAGTACTGCATGAATGAGAACTCATCCTGGTCCTCGTCGTAATCGGGCTCCGCCTCCTGAACCGACATGCCGTCTATACCTGTGATAGAGTCTGGTTGGTGTGTACAACACGTCCCGTAACGTAGGAGTGAGTAGCTAACTCAGTAGAACAATAAAGCATAGATTAACATGTTATCAATTCACTCAAGCAGTAATGATAAAGCAGTACAATCAAACAAGTTTAACTACTCTTATTAAATGCAAGTATGAAATGACATGATGAATGCCCTTGCCAAACCACCCTAATGCGACATCATCTTACGTTCGCGAATGCATACCTCCCTCAGTGCTCCACATCTACTAGGCACATGCGGTGCGATGATGAGCATGATTACCGAGTTATTATTTTAGTCCATTTCAAACAGCAGTATTGGGAAACTAAGGTACCTCCCTTGTATCATTACCAAACATGATCCATTCTAGGGTCGTCAATCCTAGTTAATCTCATACGGTATTATGGTTCGAGAGGCATCGCGAAGGCATCGGAAAGGGCTCGTCACCCGTCAGCACAGATACAGATCTCACCGTATGTGGCTCAATTGCTGACTCTCAGCTCGAGTATAGGTCTCACCGTACTCGGCTCAATCGTTGGCCATCAGCTCGAATACAGGTCTCACCGTACTCGGCTCAACTCATACTCTAGTTGTTGTGAAGGGCTCGTCGCCAATCACAGACCTTGGAGTATACTCAAAGATACTACTGAGGACTCGTCGCCCGTCAGCACGAGTACAGGTCTCACCGTACTCGGCTCTCTCCGTAAGTATCGACAGCTCGAATACAGTGTCCCATACCACCGTATTCGGCTCACGAGTTTGGATTGCTCGGAGGCACGTGGCCCCAGCATAGGACGATAGCTCCGCCACGGTGTCCCATACCACCATGTCCGGCTCATGAGTCTTAGCGGATCGAGGTACCATGGTTAACGGGATTTTCATAGGTAAGTTTGGTACCCTAGGTTCAAGCAGTAATGACCAAACATGGTGAACACACATTCGACATATCGGGTTACTTGATGAGCCTGACAAGCTCGAGTGCACAACAAGTTGAGCGATATGAAGCGCAATAGCACTCCATGTGGCCAACCACTATCGGCAACCGAAGTACAACTCGGGTTCGTCAGACACATCCCTCGTGGCGACATGAATCTCAGCCACAATCTCAAGTCTGGTACCGAATGTCTGGACTATGGACATAGTCCCAAACTCAATCAGTTCTCATTCATAGCATGTGGAGTAAAGCATGATAAACAAAGTGATACAAGCATGCTAGTAGTCATGTCATAAGGCATGTTATAAAGCATGATATAAAGCATGTTTTAAAGCATGTTATAGAGCACTATACAAATAGGGATACAAATACATATACATCATAAGTGAGTGGTTAGAGTAAACAACCACATGGAGGGAATCATACATGTCTCTAAGGTAGTTGAGAATTCCATCTCAGCACCTACCTACGGTACTAACATTTAAGCATTTACTCTCGCAAGCATTTACACAAACACTTAGAGTACACTATTTCAACATACATGACGTATGTTAGTAAAATATGTATTAGTGTTATCCTTACGCCAAGCGAGTATTTTATCCGTGTATATCATAATCATACTGCAAATAATCATGACAATTGCATTTCCAAAATTTATACATATACGGTATCTTCTAGAATACACAATTTCAACATACATAGTGTTTATAAGCAAACATGTATTACGGCGATTCCTTTCGCCACACAAGTATTTTATCCATATATCGTATAACCATACATCAAATAAACATGTCAAACACATTTCCAAAAAATGTACGTATACGGTATTTCTACGTATACCTAGAGTATGTGAAATTCCATATTCTACAACTTTAATCGAAACGGAAAACGGAAAGCACTTTGTACATGTGCAATTGCATGCAGATCATGAATCTATCATTATCTGACATTGAAAGCGTTGAAAACTGTAACCTATACACCTAAAGTCCTCACCTTGCACCTTGGAATCACAATAAATCAGCAAGGTTCGAAGGGCTTCCGTATTAGGCAGTTTTATCGCCTAGAGAGCGAAACTGGTTAGTTATTTGATATCCTATAACCTCCACTCACCCAAACAGATCTAGGGTTAGGGTTTCTCACCTTAAAACGGAGTCGGTATCGCCGAGAAAGTGTCTGGAAAGAGGCGGTGCAGCCCGTGTGATGATCAAAAGTAGTAGGAGGAAGATACTCCCACAAATCCCAAGCTTTCTCTCCTTTTTCTCTCTCTCTCCTTAGAGTTTTATCCCAAATTCGTATGGCTGTGAGAGGGGCTGTTCTAAGGACCCTATATAGCCTAAAACCTCTCCAGAATAGACTCATGTTCAAGGTGTACTTCTATTATAAGCATTTCGGCGTTGTTCCAGCTCAAAAGAGGGTTTCTGGTGGCCCTCCTTGAGCCAAATGTCAGACTTAAGCTCACAACTCATGGATCTACGTGGGATTACGTTTTCGTCTCGGTCGGATTTGCAGATCACACGTGGCGGTCCGTTTTCAGTTCAATGGTCAGTGGGCCACGATCCGAAATTCCAAGTACATGTAAATGTTCCTGAAATTTTTCCTGATCCGAGGGTGTAATTTGGTCTGATTCTAACGGTTTGGTTGCTTAATACTGATCCACAAGCGAGTGGTGCCAAATCACTATTCAAGATATTTATTTTGTAAGGAAAACAATGGTTTTCACACTCCCTCGCTCCGGACTCAAGCGAATGGCCGTAGGACATCATCTAGACCTGATTTCCGAGATGGTTGTCAAGCCCAGTGAGGCGGTCCTAGTTCCTTAACTTCATGCTAATCGGACTTCCGATGTGCGGTCTAGACCTGATACGGTGTTTCAATTCATTCCCGAGAGCAGTCGGGTAATGAGTTTGATCCTAAACTTTAGGGTAACCTAGAGTCAATGATTTTGCAAGTTTTGGGTCTTGCAGATCGTATTTAAAGCGAATCCAACGGATTTCATGGTTAATCGAGTTTAGCACTTAGTTAACTTTGTTAAATTTCTAAAGGATTTAATCCTAAATGATTTCTGATCGAGGTGGTACTCGAGCCATAGTACGGAAATTTACGGGTCGTTACAATCTACCCCCCTTAAACAAAAATTTCGTCCTCGAAATTTATACCTTTTCGTATTCCTCGAGAATCTGAGGGTAGTTCTTCTTGACCTCGGCCTCAGTCTCCCAAGTAGCTTCTTCCTCTGAATGATGTGTCCATAATACCTTTACAAGTAGAATGACCTTGCTACGCAGTACCTGCTCCTTCCTGTCAAGGATATGCATCAGGTGCAACTCATACGTAGCATCCTCGCTCAGCTGTACCTGCTCCCATCTGATGATATGCGAAGGATCAGGAACGTACTTCTTCAGCATAGATACATGAAATACGTTGTGTACAGATGCAAGTGGTGTGGGCAAAGCGAGATGATACGCCACATCACTCACTCAATCCAGTATTTGAAATGGACCGATAAACCTCGGTGTGAGCTTCCCCTTCTTCCCAAACCGAAGGACTCCCTTCATAGGGGAAACTCGGAGGAATACATGATCCCCGACTTCGAACTCAAGCGGTCGCCGTCTCGTATCGGCCTAACTCTTCTGCCTGCTCTGTGCTGTAAGTAGTCGACGCTTGATAATGTCGACCTTCTCTGTAGTCGCCTGTACCAACTCCGGGCCAATCAAACTACGCTCGCCAACCTCAGCCCAACAATGCGGTGCTCTACAAGAACAACCATATAAGGCCTCATATGGCGTCATGCCAATAGTCGCCTGGAAGCTATTGTTGTAGGCGAACTCTGCGTAGGGAAGACAGTCATCCCAGCTGTCCTTGAAGTCCAACACACATGCCCGCAACATATCCTCCAGAATCTGGTTCACCCGCTCTGTCTGCCCATCAGTCTGAGGATGAAACGTCGTACTGAACTTCAACTTCACACCCATTGCCTCATGGATGCGAGTCCAGAAGATAGATGTGAACCGAGTGTCTCTGTCCAACACGATCTCTAAAGGAACTCCATGCAGACGGACGATCTCTCTGATGTACAATCTAGCCAGCTCGTCTACAGAGTTCATAACTCTGATAGGGAGGAAATGGGCCGATTTGGTCAACCGGTCCACAATCACCCAAATGGAATCGTGTCCCTTCCTCGTCTTCGGCAGCCCTGATATGAAATCCATGGAGATGAAGTCCCACTTCCACTCTGCTATGGGCATGGGCTGAATCAGTCTAGGAGGTCGGCGATGTTCTGCCTTGACCTGTTGGCACGTTAGACATCGAGACACATACTCAGCGATGTGGGCCTTCATGTTATCCCACCAATACGTCCGTCTCATATCCCAGTACATCTTCGTGCTACCAGGATGCATCGCAAGCTTCGAGTTATGGGCAGACTCGAGAAGCTCGCGTCTCAAGTCAGGCATATCAGGAACGCATAGGTGGCCACGGAATCATAGACCCCCATCAGAACCAACTCTCCACTCGGAGTCCTCGACGTCGCTAACTTGCTCTTGAAGCTCAGACAGTCGCTCATCGCCCTCCTGGGCCTCAATAATCTTGTCGTCAATAAGTGGTCGCACCCGAACGTGCGCAACACACTCAAATGGCTCCTCCACAGTGAGTCTCTGCTCGAAGTCCCGTACGAACTCAACCATGTCCCACTCAGCTATCATCAACGGTGCCGCAAATGCTATAGCCTTCTTGCGGCTCAACGCGTCTGCCACAAGGTTCGCCTTGCTAGGATGGTAGGAAACCTCGAACTTGAAGTCCTTCAAGGTCTCATCCATCGGCGTTGTCTCATATTCAAGTCTCGTGTGTGAATATGTACTTAAGGCTCTTGTGGTCGCAGAAAAGCTCGAACTCCTCTCCGTAGAGGTAATGTCTCCAGAGCTTCAATGCAAAGATGACGGCTGCCAACTCCAGGTCGTGTGTAGGGTAATTCTCCTCGTGCTTCCTTAATTGTCTCGAGGCATACGAAATCACCCTATCCTTCTGCATCAGAACACAACCTAAACCAACGCGAGACGCGTCAGTATATATCGCGTATTTCTCCCCTTGCTCTGGCAATACTAGCACAGGGGCGAACGTCAACTTGTCCTTCAGCTCCTTAAAAGCTGCTTCCGCCTTCTCATTCCAGGCGAACTTCAGGTCCTTCCGGGTCAACTGAGACAATGGCCTGGCAATCTTCGAGAAATCCCGAATGAAGCGCCTGTAATACCCAGCCAGACTAAGGAAACTCCTCACCTTGGTAACCGAGCTAGGCTGCTGCCAATCCTGAACTGCGGCTACCTT
Source organism: Magnolia officinalis (assembly GCA_021015155.1). Taxonomy (NCBI): domain Eukaryota; kingdom Viridiplantae; phylum Streptophyta; class Magnoliopsida; order Magnoliales; family Magnoliaceae; genus Magnolia; species Magnolia officinalis. The sequence goes on from JAJHSJ010001840.1 coordinate 39,497, forward strand.
AGCAAGGTCCACTGCTATCCCATCCTTGGACACTACATGTCCGAGGAACTTGACTTCCTCCTGCCAGAAGTCGCACTTCTTGTACTGTGCGAACAACTGGTTCTTCTCCAGTGTACCCAACACCGCTCTCAGGTGCTCCTCGTGCTCCTCCCGACTTGTAGAGTATATCAAAATGTCATCAATAAAGACGATGACGAATCGGTACAGGAAGGGCCGAAATACCCAGTTCATCAGATCCATGAACACGGCTGGTGCGTTCGTAAGGCCGAACGACATCACTAGAACTCATAGTGCCCAAAGCACGTCCTGAAGGCTGTCTTCTGCACATCCTCATCTCTCACGCGCAACTGGTGGTACCCCGACTGAAGATCAATCTTCGAGAAATACTTCGCCCCCCTCAACTGATCAAACAGATCATCTATCCTGGGCAAAGGATACTTGTTCTTCACCGTGACCTGGTTCAACCTACGGTAATCAATACATAACCGTAGCGACCCGTCCTTCTTCTTCACAAATAGCACAGGTGCTCCCCAAGGAGACACACTAGGTCGTATAAAACCCTTCTCTACAAGCTCGTCAATCTGTCTCCGCAGCTCCTCCATCTCATATGGAGGCATACGATAAGTCGGCAATGAGATGGGCGTCGCACCAGCGTAAGATCAATTGTAAAATCAATCTCGCGCCGAGAGGTAAACCAGGAATAGTCTTAAACACACCTACAAATTCCCGAACCACCGGCGTACCCTCCAATGTCGGACCATCAATCGGCACTAATAAAGTAGCATAACAATCAACACGGCAGGACCAACTGACCTGCACTGGAAACGTGAAAGCTGTGCCGTCAGACCCATAGGCAGTCACGATCCGAGTATCACAATCTATTTCTGCCCTCATCTTGGCGAGCCAGTCCATACCAAGGATAACGTCGTAGTGCCATAGTGGAGCAACAATGAGGTCGACGAGCACTGTGCTACTACCCAAATCTACAGAGCAACCCTCGCATAACCGTGTGACATCCGAATAGGTCCCAGTGGCCGTAGTGAGTCTCAGTCCCTTAGTGGGAATAGTACGCAAAGATAGACGTTTAACTACCCCACAAGAAATAATAGAAGTAGTGAATCCAGTGTCCACCAATAAGGAAACGGAAGTACCATGAATATAAGCCGTACACTCAAAAGCCGTCGGGGCCGAAATCGACGTCTCAGGTGCCTCGGCAACAAGCGTATGTACTCGAGCCTGCTGCTGACGGTTCGACCGTGGAACCAAGGGCCGTTGAGGCGGCCTGAAGCGTGATACAGGAGGCCTGAAAGAAGGATGTGCAGGAGCAGTCTGTAGAGGTGGAGCTGATATGGCCTGCGGGTAAGGGCGATCCAGCCTCTGCGGTGGTGAAAATCCGCTAGCCCTCATACGCGAGAAACAACTCTCAGCAGGATGCCCCGGTTTCCCGCAATACGTGCAGGTCACAATAGGGCGCCTCACAGGAACTACTGGTGCCGCGGCCCTGGGAGGCGAATCAGCACGAGGCCTCTTGCCTAGGATAGGCCTGCTCTGTAACTCCTGTCGTGGCCTCGCAACCATAGCACCACGCGATCGGGCCAACCGGTCCACATCCTGCTCGGCCGTCATAGACATGTGGACCAGTGCCGCGTAGGTAGGTATACTGAGGCAGCATATCTTCGACCGTATGTCAGGTTGCAAGCCTACAAAAACGGCCCAACTCTGTGAAGCGGTGCTCATACTCAGTAACCGTCATGCCTCCCTGCCTGAGGCGTAGGAACTCATCCTCCCGCTCATGTCGGTAAGTCTGCGGGTAGTATTTCTCGTGGAACCGGAACTCGAAAGCCTCCCAGGTCCACACGTAACCCTCTGCGACCGTCCGCAGCACACTATCCCACCATAAACTGGCCTCCCTCTCAAACATGAAAGAGGCCAACTCGACCTGCTCTGCCTCTGTACAGTGCAGCATCCGTAGCATCTTGGAGATGCGGTCAAGCCAAAACTCTGCCTCCTCGGGTCTGTGAGAACCCATAAATGAGGGAGGCCTCAAGCGCTGAAATCGCTCGAGTAAACCGCGGTACCAACATCTCCAGTAGGAGGTGCGACGGGTGTGGGCAGAGGCACATCCTCAAACCGAGCAGGAGGCTCCAATGCTCAGCAGGATGTGCGGATGTCGTAGGTGGAGTCGCACTACCACCCTGGGATAAGGCCTCAGCAATAGTGGCCATAAGCTGCTGGTGTGCTGCTGTTGTATCTGCTGCTGCTGCATCTGCTGCTGATGCATCATCAACATCAACTGCTCGATCCTATCAGTAGGCGGAGCAGCCTGTGAGTCATGCTGCGCAGATGAAGACGGCTGGTACTGCTCACGAACGGGGCGGGGGGTGTAAGGTGGCAGTCCACCGGTAGGACCAGCAGGAGGCTGATCAGAACCTAACCCTCGGTCCGCAGGACCGCCACTACCAGGAGTCTGGTCCATAGAGCCAGTAAGACGGAGGTGTGCCGTGCTCCGCGTATACTGTCGTGGCATGCCCTATACAACATAGGGTATAACATTGGTGAGATAAAGCATATCAACGCATCATACAAACACTTAAAGCATTCCACACATCTCATAGCAAAAGAGGTTACATGCCTTTCATTTACCCAAATTGTCATAATACATGAAATACAGAGTTACATGAATCATGACAGAAATTACATGCAGCCGATACGTCTACAACATCAAACACTTAAAACATTAACTAACTACTACATCATCAACATGCAACATAAGCCTACTATAGAGAAAAAAAAAACAACTACAAGAAGCAGTATGGATGACTAGGCATCCGAATCAGGCGATGGAGGAGGGGCATTCTTGTCCTGCAGACAACACAGGATGGCCTTCAAGGTACGAGACACCTTGCCAAGCTTGGTTCGACCGCCGACTTCCTGCTGTAGGGCGGCTTGACCCTCCTCAAGACGGGCTAAACGTGCATCAATGGCATCCCGATCCACGCCCTGCTCCTGAGCCGCAGGAGGTGAACTCTCCTCAGTGTCCTGAGCCTCAGGTTCCTCTTCCTCTTCTTCAGCTTCACTTCCATCTTCACTCTTGTCTTCATCGCTCTCAATCTCATCCTCACTCTCCCCCTGTCGGGCCCGTTGTCGCTGTGCCCCAAGCTTCATCTGTTTGAGAGTATTCTCGTCAATCTGGTGGACCGGTACTGGCATTTTCGCCCCCAGACTATAGCCATACTCCCGTGCAATCCTGCATATGAGTCGGCCGAAAGGAAGCGAATCAGAGCTCCTGGTGGAGCGTGCAACATTCACGATCTGTCGCAACACGAAAGTGGGCACACACAAGTTCGCCCGCTGCCCCACTTGGTACAGAAAATCAACCATAAGGCGCGTGCACTCGCTGCGATTACTGTATCTGGGGTAGAGGTTGTATGTGAAGATGTGATGTAGTAGGCGGAAGTCTTCAGACATGTGGGACGCTAGCAGGCTTTTGTTCGGCTGCCATTCAGCTAGTCGGCCACCACAAAGGTATCGGGTGCGACGATCCCTTTCACGAGTAGTCGCCAAATTCAGCTCGCTAGCATGTACGTCACCAAGGGGCATATTCATAAGCCGCGCGATCATCCTCACATCAACGGTGACGAACAGATCCACCCCAACTAAGAGCCGGAACTGCAAAGGGTCTAGTGTAGGCTCGCGAATGTTGGCGTAGAAGGCTCTGACAGTGCCGGAATTTGCGCGACCCCTGACCTCAAATAACGGACCCCAGAGGGCCGCCTCCACTTGCTCAAACAAATAATATTCCCCAAATAGCCGACCATCCACCTGGGCTTCAAAAAGAACTCTGCGGTCCTCATAGACTCCATGAGGTAGCGCCGCCAACTGTACCCGCTCGGCAGGGATCCGAGGATCAAGGTCCCGCTTCGTGCGAAACTCCCGGGCAAAGCTCGAGCTAGCGGCGGTGCCTCGCGGCCGCCTTGATCGTGTAGGGCGACTAGGCCCGACCTCATCAGCGGCACTTTTCTCTTGCCCATCAGAGAGAGGATGGTGGAGATGGAGAAAATGGACGCCACAACTCCAAAAAGGGCCATGAAAAAAGGATGAAATAGGAGAAAAGGGCTGACTTCCCTAGTCCTCCACGATCAGCTGCCCCAACAGGCGTGGGAGAGTGAAAAAAATAGGGAAATGAAGAAAGGAAATGGGAAGAACAGGTGGGGAGATAGCTCCCACGATTTTGGGACCTAACGACGTGTGGAGGGTTCAAAAGAGGGAAACGAAGATGGGGAAGGGGGCAACACTCCACGATGGAGGAAGGTGGGATATGGTCGAAACTGGTAGAGAAGAGGGTGGAGAACAATTTGCAAGAGAGGGCAGCAAGGTAGGAGGGAAAAACGGCTAAGGGAGGGGGTTTGTGAAGGAAGTGGGATTTTTCAAAATGGGTTTACGACGGGAGCTAGGGCAAGGGGTTGTAGGGACCCCCAAACTCGACCGGCCCAGGCCGCGGGCCCGGCCCAACCCAAAAGTCGCGAGGCCTCGCCGAACGGTGAGGGCCTCGCCAAAAAAATTTTGAATTTTTGAAAGGGGCTCCATGGCCCTGTTCGTACAGCCCCCTGGGCCCCAAAAATATCTGGGTCCCACCCTGGGTACCCCTGGATCAGCGTGGGTAGGCCTCCGACCCCGATTCGCTCTATTTCGGGCACTTTCGGGCACTCCCGAACACACGCTGACTTTTGTAGGTTTTTGACTGCCTGAGTAAGGTGTATTGTGATCTAGACACGTCAATAGACGGTCTAGAAGCGGTCTGGGATCCATACGTGCGGTCGGGATCGAGTACGAACTCGATCAAAATGTCCATTTTCAATGAACTTCGCCGAACGGCGAAATCGGGAGACCCTAAGACTGTTTCTATATTTTTGCGCACCCTCCTAAGTTGTAATGCGTCAGTGGACGTTGTGGGAACATAACTCAGGTCCGGTTTAATCAAAATCATGCTCTGATACCAACTTGTAACGCCCTGAAATTCGGGGGTCGAGTATGAACTCAACTCCCGAGTTCCAACGCATCACTTATGCAACATACATAATGATGGTTAAATGTTGTCTGAGTTAGAGCAATAAACATGAATGAGATTATACCAACACAGTAATTCATACTCCAGTTCAATTGTATAAAGGCAAGCGGAAGACTGAAATTGTATATATAAGGTATGTAAGGAAACAAAATCTTCATGAACACCAGAGTATGAACACTAACTGAGTACCCATATACATGTACTGTTTCTGAGTCAAAAGTCAAAATACAATATAAAAGATGAGTCCTGAAATCCCCGCGATGCAGTCGGCCTAAGCAAAACCGTCAGAGTACTGCATGAATGAGAACTCATCCTGGTCCTCGTCGTAATCGGGCTCCGCTCCTGAACCGACGTGCCGTCTATACCTGTGACAGAGTCTGGTTGGTGTGTACAACACCGTCCCGTAACGTGGGAGTGAGTAGCTAACTCAGTGAACAATAAAGCATAGGTTAACATGTTATCAATTCAATCAAGCAGTACATCAAACAAGTTTAACTACTCTTATTAAATGCAAGTATGAAATGACATGATGAATGCCCTTGCCAAACCACCCTAATGCGACATCATCTTACGTTCGCGAATGCATACCTCCCTCAGTGCTCCACATCTACTAGGCACATGCGGTGCGATGATGAGCATGATTACCGAGTTATTATTAGTCCATTTCAAACAGCAGTATTGGGAAACTAAGGTACCTCCCTTGTATCATTCCCAAACATGATCCATTCTAGGGTCGTCAATCCTAGTTAATCTCATACGGTATTATGGTTCGAGAGGCATCGCGAAGGCATCGCAAAGGGCTCGTCACCCTCAGCACGGATACAGATCTCACCGTATGCGGCTCAATTGCTGACCGTCAGCTCGAGTACAGGTCTCACCGTACTCGGCTCAATCGTTGGCCGTCAGCTCGAATACAGGTCTCACCGTACTCGGCTCAACTCATACTCTAGTTGCTGTGAAGGGCTCGTCGCCAATCACAGACCTTGGAGTATACTCGAAGATACTACAGAGGACTCGTCGCCCATTAGAACGAGTACAGGTTTCACCGTACTCGGCTCTCACCGTAGGTATCGACAGCTCGAATACAGTGTCCCATACTACCGTATTCGGCTCACGAGTTTGGGTTGCTCAATGGTCACTACGTGGAGGCACGTGGCCCCAGCATAGGCCGACAGCTCCGCCACGGTGTCCCATACCACCATGTCCGGCTCATGAGTCTTAGCGGATCGAGGTACCATGGTTAACGGGATTTTCACTGGTAAGTTTGGTACCCTAGGTTCAAGCAGTAATGACCAAACATGGTGAACACACATTCGACATATCGGGTTACTTGACGAGCCTGACAAGCTCGAGCGCACAACAAGTTGAGCGATATGAAGCGCAAAAGCACTCCGTGTGGCCAACCACTATCGCCAACCGAAGTACGACTCGGGTTCGTCAGACACATCCCTCGTGGCGACATGAATCTCAGCCACAATCTCAAGTCTGGTACCGAATGTCTGGACTATGGACATAGTCCCAAACTCAATCAGTTCTCATCCATAGCATGTGGAGTAAAGCATGATAAACAAAGTAATACAAGCATGCTAGTAGGCATGTCATAAGGCATGTTATAAAGCATGATATAAAGCATGTTGTAAAGCATGTTATAGAGCACTATACAAATAGGGATACAAATACATATACATCATAAGTGAGTGGTTAGAGTAAACAACCATATGGAGGGAATCATACATGTCTCTAAGGTAGTTGAGAATTCCATCTCAGCACCTACCTATGGTACTAACATCTAAGCATTTACTCTCACAAGCATTTACACAAACACTTAAGTACACTATTTCAACATACATGACGTATGTTAGTAAAATAGGTATTAGGGTTATCCTTTTGCCAAACGAGTATTTTATCCATGTATATCACAATCATACAGCAAATAATCATGACAATTGCATTTCCAAAATTTATACATATACGGTATCTTCTAGAATACACAATTTCAACATACATAGTGTTTATAAGCAAACATGTATTACGGCGATTCCTTTCGCCACAAAGTATTTTATCCATATATCGTATAACCATACATCAAATAAACATGTCAAACACATTTCCAAAAAATGTACATATACGGTATTTCTACGTATACCTAGAGTATGTGAAATTTCATATTCTACAACTTTAATCGAAACAGAAAACGGAAAGCACTTTGTACATGTGCAATTGCATGCAGATCATGAATCTATCATTATCTGACATTGAAAGCGTTGAAAACCGTAACCTATACACCTAAAGTCCTCACCTTGCACCTTGGAATCACAATAAATCAGCAAGGTTCGAAGGGCTTCCGTATTCGCAGTTTTATCGCCTAGAGAGTGAAACCGGTTAGTTATTTGATATCCTATAACCTCCACTCACCCAAACAGATCTAGGGTTAGGGTTTCTCACCTAAAAACGGAGTCGGTATCGCCGGGAAAGTGTCTGGAAAGAGGCGGTGCAGCCCGTGTGATGATCGAAAGTAGTAGGAGGAAGATACTCCCACAAATCCCAAGCTTTCTCTCCTTTTTCTCTCTCTCTCCTTAGGGTTTTATCCCAAATTCGTATGGCTGTGAGAGGGGCTGTTCTAAGGCCCTTATATAGCCTAAAACCTCTCCGAATAGACTCATGTTCAAGGTGTACTTCTATTATAAGCATTTCGGCGTTGTTCCAGCTCAAAAGAGGGTTTCCGGTGGCCCTCCTTGAGCCAAACGTCAGACTTAGCTCACAACTCATGGATCTACGTGGGATTACGTTTTCGTCTCGGTCGGATTCCCAGATCACACGTGGGGACCATTTTCAGTTCAACGGTCAGTGGGCCACGATCCGAAATTCCAAGTACATGTAAATGTTCCTGAAATTTTTCCTGATCCGAGGGTGTAATTTGGTCTGATTCTGACGGTCTGGTTGCTTACTACTGATCCGCAAGCGAGTGGTGCCAGATCACTATTCAAGATATTTATTTTGTAAGGAAAACAATGGTTTTCACACTCCCTCGCTCCGGACTCAAGCGAATGGCCGTGGGACATCATCTGGACCTGATTTCCGAGATGGTTGTCAAGCCCAGTGAGGCGGTCCTAGTTCCTTAACTTCGTGTTAATCGGACTTCCGATGTGCGGTTAGACCTGATACGGAGTTTCAATTCATTCCCGAGAGCAGTCGGGTAATGAGTTTGATCCTTAAACTTTAGGGTAACCTAGAGTCAATGATTTTGCAAGTTTTGGGTCTTGCAGATCGTATTTAAAGCGAATCCAACGGATTTTATGGTTAATCGAGTTTAGTACTTAGTTAACTTTGTTAAATTTCTAAAGGATTTAATCCTAAATGATTTCTGATCGAGGTGGTACTCGAGCCATAGTACAGAAATTTACGGGTCGTTACAGCTTAATTAATGCATTTTTGGGTCACCATTCATGATCACTTGTGGACCCAAATATAGACCAGATTTTTTAGACTTCCAGCGGGCCCAAATTGGGCTGGGACGTCCCAGCTTGGCCAAGTAATATGTATGGGCTACTTCCACCATTTTGTTGGACTTGTGGGCTGAGGTGAGGGTAGAATTGGGCCCTTGAATGCCCACTTAAATTACCATCTATTGTGTTGATGTTGTGAGGCCCATTTAACCCAACTCAGACTTATTTTTGGCCATGTATTTGTGTTCATGGGCTGCCCACCAAGTCCAACTAAATGCATGGATTCTATGGCCATTGGGACTTGGGCCTTGATTCCCCTCTTTGGGCCCTTGTTGTTGAAGGTAGTATTGGACCCTTTTTCTTATGCCTTTATATGGGGCTTATGTATGTGGGCCTTGGGCCTTGTAGCTGTATGGATTATGGTTGGTTATGCCTTTTGGGAAATGGTGGTTGAATGTCCCCATTATGGACCCCCTCTAGGCCCGTTTGTATCTAAGTGTGGTTGAATGCCCACCCTAGTCTTACTAGGCCCATTTATATATTATTTAGGCCCGTAGCTTATATGCTTAGTCTCGTGGGCTGCCCCAGGTAAATGGGCCCCTACTAGAGGTTGTATTCCTTATGAGGAATTGGTTAAGTACCTAGACCCTTCATGGTTAGGTAGAGAGTTCATCTTCACCTCATTGGCACCCCTATTCATCTTCATGGTCCACTCCCATACACATCATATGCATGCTTGGTTGAGGTATGATTGGTGTAACATCCCGGATTTTTGCCGACCTGGGATTAGACATCCTTAGGCATTGGGTCAATCTTAACACCTAATTAACTTTTCAAACGCTCAATTCAAAGCCTCAAATCCCGTCTTGAACCATTTTCTTCACAAATCCCACCCTTCACTATCTTGTGCTTTCAATTTTTCAAAGCACTTTCGCCCTAGACACTATCTTAAACTAGCTAAGTAGTAAAACTTGGATCACTTTATATACAAACTGCAAAGGCCTAAGTACCACCTCGACCAGAAATCACGTAGGATTAAATCCTTTAGAAATTTAACAAAGTTAACTAAGTGCAAAACTCGATTAGCCATGAAATCCGTTGGGATCGCTTTAAATACGATCTGCAAGACCCAAAACTTGCAAAATTTGTGACTCTAGGTTACCTTAAAGTCTAGAGCCAAACTCATTACCCGTCTGCTCTCGGGACTGAAACGAAACTTCGTATGAGGTCTAGATCGCACATCGGGAGTCCGATTAACACGAGGCTAAGGAACCAGGACCGCCCCACTGGGCTTGACAATCATCTCAAAAATCAGGTGATTCCGATATCCCACGGCCATTCTTTTCACTCCGGAGTGAGGGAGTGTGAAAAACACTATTCCCATTCCAAAATAAATATCTGGAATAGTGATCTGGCACCTTTCACTTGCGCATCAGTATTAAGCAACCAGACCGTCAGAATCAGACCAAATTACACCCTCGGATTAAGAAAAATTTCAGGAACATTTACATGTACTTGGAATTTCGGATCGTGGCCCACTGACCGTTGAACTGAAAGTGGTCCGCCACGTGCGATCTGGGAATCCGATCGAGCCAAAAACGTAATCCCACATAGATCCATGTGTGGTGAGCTTAAGTCTGACGTTTGGCTCAAGGAGGGCCACCAGAACCTCTCTTTTGAGCTGCAAAAGTGACGAAATACCTATATTAGCAGTAACCTTTGAACAGGAGTCTATTTCGGTGAGTTTTGAGGCTATATAAGGACCTTAAACCCTCTCCCATTTCAGCCATACGAATTTGGATTTGAGAGAGGGAAAAGAGAGAGAAAGTGAGGGAGAAGTGGGAGAATCTCCCGCCGTCGTTCCCTGCCACCACACGGGCTGCACCATCCCTTTCTCATCGCTTTCCCGGCGATTCCAGCCCCGTTTCTAGGTAAGAAACCCTAACCCTAATCTGATTTGGGGCTTGGGTGGTTGTAGGTTATGAGATAGCTAACCTATTCCATTTCTAGGTTGCCAAACTCCCGTATACGGAAGCTTAACGAACCTATCAACTCCGTTACGATTCTACGACAAAAGGTGAGGACTTTAAGTGTATAAGTTACGTTTTTCAACACTTTCAATGTCAGATAATGATAGATTCATGATCTGCGTGTAATTGCACATGTACAAAGTGCTTTCCGTTTCCTGTTTTGATTAGCGATGTAGAATATGGAATTTTCACATACTCTAGATATACGTAGAAATACCGTATACGTATTTTTGTTGGGAAAATGTTTGACATGTTTATTTAATGTTTGATTATATCATATGTGGATAAAATGTTAGTTCGGCGAAAGGAATCGCAAAAATACGTGTTCATGTGTAAATGTCATGTATGTTGAAATTGCGTATTCTAGAAATACCGCATACGTGCGGATTTTGGAAATGCAATTGTAATGATTATTTGCTGTAAGATTGTAAGATACATGGGTAAAATACTCACGTGGCGAAGGGACAGCCCTAACACGTATTTTGCTAACATACGTCATGTATGTTGTAATAGTGTATTTTAAGTGTTTGTGAAAATGACTGAATGAGTATCGAATTCTCATTCGTGCTTGCCATGATTAGTTGTCATGGATTCATGATTGATGTATTGGCGATACCCCTTTGACGAAAGGATTTGCCCTAAATCACGCCACGGCCAATACACACAAATACACCTAAATAGGCTAACATATGTGTGGCCCATTTGTTGTGGAATGGCTGAATGAATATGGAACTGGATTCCTGCTTGCCATGACATCCGTCGTGGGTGTACGCGTGTTATGATTGGGGCAACTCCCTAGCGAAAGGATTTGGCCTAATGCCTATGATCGACATATGTCATGTATGTTGATGTATGTTTGTTTAAGTGTTTCTTGAAATGTCTGAATGTGTAGTAGTTGGCAAATTGTAATATATAAGGGTGTTGAGATATGATTCTCAACCTCTTTTCACTGATGTGTATGATCTGTTTGATAGTTGTGTGATTAGGATTTGAACATGTACAAATTCATGCTTGTGTTGTGATTCATAACATGCTCAACTGCTTTATGATTTTAACTATGTAATGCATATGTTTAAATTTACATCTACGTTGTATGATCCGTCATGGGTGATGGGGGAGCGGAGCAACGAGTGCGTGCAACAGCCCTGGCAGCCCTAAACGGATAATACTAGACTTTGATTGTATGATTTGAATCCTGATCCATTACTGCTTTATATATCTGCAATTGATTGTGTTTGGGGCTATGATTATGGCCCAGGCAATCGGTAACGAGATTGAACTCGTGGCTAAGATTCATTTGCCACGTGGGATGTGTTCGACGAACTTGAGTCGTGCGTTGCCTGTCGGCAGTGGCTAGGCCACACGAAGTTGTTTATATGCACTTCATGTCGTGCAGCTCAACGGGCGATCGTGCTAGTCGAGCTCGTCAAGTAACCCGATCTGCCTTATGTATGTTCACCCTGTTTTGGACGCTACTCTACTGCTTGAACCTAGGGTACCAAACTTACCAGTGGCGATCCCGTTTAACCATGGTACCTAGATCCACTAAGTCGCATGAGCCGGACATGGTGGTATGGGACACCGTGGTCGAGCTGTCGGCCTACGCTGGGGCCTTGTGCCTCCCCGTAGTGACCATTGCGCAACCAACTCTCGTGAGCCGAATACAGTGGTATGGGACACTGTATTCGAGCTGTCGATACTTCGGCGAGAGCCGAGTACGGTGAGATCTGTGCTCGTGCTGACGGGCGACGAGTCCTCCGTGGTATCATCGAGTACACTCCAAGGGTCTGTGATTGGCCATGAGTCTTTCACAGCAACTAGAGTGTGAGTTGAGCCGAGTACGGTGAGACCTGTACTTGAGCTGACGGCTAGTGATTGAGCCGAGTACGGTGAGACCTGTACTCGAGCTGACGGCCAGCAATTGTGCCGCATACGATGAGATCTGTATCCGCGCTGACGGGTGACGAGCCTTTGCGATGCCTTCACTAAGCTTCTCTCAACTATAATATCGTATGAGAATAACTAGGATTGATGACCCTAGAATGGATCATGTTGGGAATGATACAGGGGAGGTACCTTAGTTTCCCAATACTGCTGTTTGAAATGGACTAATAAAAACTTGGTAATCATGAGCATCATCGCACCGCATGTGCTTTGTAGATGTGGCGAACTGAGGGAGTTAGCATTCGCGAACGTAAGATGATGTCGCTTGAGGGTGGTTTGGCAAGGGCATACAGCATCATGTCATATCATTTTTACTTAACAAGAGAGTAGTTAGAAATGCTTGATTTGTACTGCTTTATCATTACTGCTTGATTGATTTGATAACATGTTAACAATTTAACTTATGCTTTACTGTTCCACTGAGTTGATCACTCACTCCCACGTTACGGACGGTGTTGTACACACCAACCAGATTTGTTGAGTTTCAGGTGGTGGCGATGCTCGTGAGAGCAGAGTCAGACTACTTCTATGTTGATAGGAGGAATTCTCCTATCTGTATCTCTCTGGGCAGGTCAATGAGACCTGATATTGTATTGACGGGGCTATGGTACATGGGATAGGAGGCATTATACTTCCTCACATTTGGTACATTTTAGAACTGCACTTGTATTTATTTAACCTGGTAATGTTATCACACTCTGGAGACTCATCATAAGTTATATATTTTATCTATCTATCACAGTCTTCCGCTTGCAAATTTAACTGTCTCTGGAGTATGATATGCTGGTTTTGGCTTAATCTCACTCATGTTCAATGCACGAATACAGTCAACATTCAATCATCATTCATTTTGTTGCATAAGTGATGTTCTGGAACTCGAGAGTTGAGATTATGCTCGCCCCCGATTTTCAGGGCATTACAATTGGCCATGGTTTTGCCATTGTGTAGGACATGTTGGTATCTCCCCAAGGGATGGAGTTTTCCCCCCTCTGAGCACGATGGATGCTTGGATTGATGCATGGGTGATTGTGTGATTCATGAATCTGACATTGCATAGCATGTGGATATTCGCCCTTATTTCATCAGGGTCATAGCCTCCATAGGTATATCATGGATGGCTATGTGTGGACACCAGAAATGACACTTGAGCATTTGGGGCGCATAGAATGTCCCTGGGTGAAAGCCCCTAAACCTTCACGGTACCGAGGAGACACCTCAACGCCGAGACGAGTGAAAATCATGAGCGCCCAAGTGCCATATACCGTTAGGCTGCGACTCCACTGTTGCGAAGTCGGTTGAGATGGGGTTTGGCCTTACCAGCCTGGGTGAGGGGACATAGGTAGGTTGAGTTTAACCAGCTTGTGAAATGAGTCCTCTACCATCGAGCCTCGCTGGTAATTGGTGTCCATAGGCGGGTAGTGAGGTCCCCTATGCTTGTTTGACTATGCGGATCTTGGAGAGCGGCAGTCATCCTATAGTGTACTTGACCCTGGTGGATTCCTTATGATGGAACTGTACTTGATGTGTGGATTGGATATGAGGACTAGCATTACTTCGCATTGCATTGGCATTAGCTATATAAGCCTTATGTTGCATCGCCTTGGTATGGCGCCCAGTACTCATGTATTGCATTGCATAGCCCTGGGTACGGCTTACTGCATTCATCGCTTAGTCTCGGTATGGCTAGTATCATTCATGTTTCCTTTTGCCTTCTCCTCTATCTTCTTTTGAGCACCATTATCACACACCTTCACCGCCCTCTAAGCTTTCTAAAAGCTTATGCATGATCGATGCGTTGTAGGAGATCCTAGGCCGGTGCGGTAGCGGTGGGGCATTGGATTGCAGCATGCTGAGGACCCGTTGTAGACTTTTCTCTCTCTTCCTTCTTACCTTATGTATTTCCTTTTGAGCTTTATGTACCTGTAAAAGTTTAAATTTCTAGTGGATTTTGTAATGCGTTCCTATGGTTACTTTCTGAGATTACTGTGTTATGATTTTGGGTATGCTCTATCGGATTAGATTTATACTATGGAAATCCTCCCTATAGGATCCCAGGATCAGAACCTGAGCCAGGAACCGAGAATGGGGTACTATGGAGGCTGTTGCGACCAGAAACCGGCTATCGGGATCCTTACGAGTCCGGTCACCGAGTCTGCGGCGTGACACCTAGGATGTTCCAAAGCATCTTCTAGGGTTTAGAAAGGGAGAGAAGGCCTAGGTGGAGTGCCGACAACATTCTTCCACTTCGATTTCTTCACGGTTCTAGTTGATCTTTTCATTTTTCTTCTAGGATGTTAGTCTTGTTAGGCTAATCTCTTAGCTAAGGCTAAGGGATGAAACTTATAGTTTTTTTGATGTTTATCTTACTTTTGATTCAAGTTTATGTTGAACTTCATTCATTTCTAGTTTGATTTGAAGAATATTTCCTGTTTTCTATGATTATTGTGACTTCAATTATAACAGATTTTGTAGAGGCTTTTGATATCTTAATTTATTTGGAGTTGTGGAGATTGGTAAATCATGTTGTTCACCATTGCCTCCTGGGCATGGTAGGATGATGAAATCCCTTCCAATCAATGCAATGGATTTCATGTGAAATAAACCAATGAAAGTTCAAATTTTTTTAACCGCTCAACCATCTGTGGATTGGATAGGATTACTTTGATTCAAATCGAATTATCGTTGATCAAGTAGATTAATATTGAGATTACTATAGGTGGATTTCTGGATCCTTAGTCTTTTATCTTTATTATTTTAAAACATTTTTCTAAATTATTGGATTAAAAACCCAGACAAACCAAGTTAGACTTAGATTAGTTTTTAGACCGTGTTCCCTATTCCATGTGGATTCGAGCTCATTCTCACCAAGTTATTATTACATCGCGACCTACACTTAGGATTGTGAACATCTTTCCTTCTCATCTTCACTGCCTAGTACAAACAGCCTGAGAATCATATTTCCCCACCTTAGACCCTTCCGAAAGTGGTTGAATTTTCATCTTTGTCGAAGGCGAAGATCATATATCATCTATTTCTAGTTATATATGTAGTTACTCCCTCTTCATTTCATGGGGAAATTCTTCAGATGAAGTCGATGATGACAGTTTTGGGTTTACTACGTTCGATTTTCCTAGGGCAATTGTTCCATCTATGATGTATCCATCCCTTCGGGTGTGAAAATTATCGCAGTTGTGTTCCTTCTCTTTTCCCTTCGTACTACATTGCCTTTGTCTCCATAGGAGGTATACAGTAGGTGAGTAGACCTTTGCTTTCTTCCATACCCTACTAACAGGGCATTGCAGGGTCTGCCACCGTATCCACATCCATTGCATGTGAATCCCTGTGACAATATGTCATATCTACTCCACATCTAGGAGATGCACAGTTACGACAGTAGGGACATGACCATTGCATGTCATCCCTATGCTAAGTAATGATTAAGATTGATCGTCCGAGCCATTAGGGGAATGGTTATAAATACACTATGAGTCTAGTCATCTTCTACACCATTCTGTGGGTTGACAAGTACTTTGGGGTTCACAAGGGTGATTCCTATAGCATGGATGTAGTTTATGAAAATGCGGGTCGTTGGACATGAATGCCATGGTCGGTGTTCTTCTTAGGGTGTTGGTCATATATGCAGCTATTACGTGATTCATTTCATCTTTGATTAGTAAGGAAGGGATGTATGGCTTTGTGAATTGAAACCATATGTTAGCGGGTTTTGTTTTCTGATATTAGACTTGGACCGAAGTCTTGTCTTCTTTTTGTACTAATTTATGGGAGATGATATGCTTTCCCTTCGTACGTCACTATTCTACTTCTTTTTCTTCTTCTTTGGTCCAACTTTTGTTGACCTTGAGCTCGATCGTCCATCAGGCAAAAGAAAATGGTTGTCACGGTTTGGGGTGGTATATCGAATCTAATCTCCCCACCTCATCTTCATTTGTATAAAATAACCGATTTATTTTCTAATTCTATCACAACAGTTATGGTCGGCCTTCCATTTTTGGCTGGTATAAAATACTTCAACTGGGGCACTCGTGACGGTTATGTGCCCATGAAATTTCTGATGAAATCATTTTGGACTATGTGCATCTCGTCAGTATACTTCTTTTCCAAACATCAACAATCCATCGCCTTTTTATACTCATCCGATTTTATTATGATCCAAATAGTCAGCTATTGTTTACAACCCCAAGTGTAGGGTCGCGATGTAGTAATAATCTCGGTGAGACCGAGGTTGAATCCACATGGACTAAACTTGTATGTATTCTGAAAATAACTAGAAGTAGAACTAGAATAAGATCTAAATCTAAATCTGGAATAAAAGAGAGTAATTGTGAATGAAGTAGCAATAATCAAAAGGAAACTAGAGCGTCGAGGATCCACATGTAGCTATCAGGATGATACCTTACTTGATTCAAAAGACAATTAGAATTGGAGTCTTATCCTATCCAATTGGAAGATAAACCAATTAAACTGAATCTGAACTTTTCATTGACCTATCCACACATGAAGGAGTATTATGATGATTGGAAGGGATTCCATCATCCTACCATGCCCAGGAGACGATGGTGAACAACAAGATTTACCAATCTCACAATCTCAAAACAGGAAAAGAAATATTCAAAGCCATCACAACATTTATTATAATTAAGTCATAATAAATCATAGAAAACTGAAGATATTCCTTAAAATCAAACTAGAAATCAATGAGGTTCAAGAAAAACAAGAATCAAAGCAAGAAAATCATCCCACACGTTATAAGCTTCACCTCTTAGCCTTAGCTAAGAGGTTTAGCCAACCATAGACATGATTGGATCTAAAACCCTAAAAGAAAGCATTAAAAATAAATAAGGAAAAAAAGAAAAGCTCTTCGGAGGCTGCTCCACCCATTAGCTCTTAAAACCTAATTCATGTTTAGAACTCCTCAAAGAACCCATATTTATAGCCTTTGTACGACCGTCTTTGAAAACCACCACAAATTACGCACTCCGCATAACGCGTTTGATGTCATCGAACATCCTTCAATGTCATCTAACGTAATTGAATCCGAAGTCGTGCCTTTTCGCACTGCGCAACGCATTTCGCACTGCGTAACTCAACATGTCATCGAACATCCTTGATGTCATCAAATGGTTCTTTGATGTCATCAAGGGGGGTTTGAGTAATCGAGAATGTGTCCAGAGTGTTTTAGCGAGTTGCTTCAAAAATTCGCAAAAATCTCAATGTCATCGAATTTCCTTCGATGTCATCAAGCAGGTCTTCGAGCAATCGAACAGGGCTTTTATGTCATCGAGAACTGCGTCCAATTTGTCCAACAACCAACTCGATTTTCATGTAATTCTTCGATGTTATTGAACATTGTCTTCGATGTCATCGAACAATGGTCGATGGCATAGACAATGAGATTCAGATTCTTGAATTTCTGCCTTTGCACTTTCGACTTCCTTCCTTTTTCGTTTGGTTTCCTGAATCTTGGGGGTCTTGAAATCTTCAATCTTGGTCTCCTAAGATCATCACTTGCCTTGGTGATTCTTGAGCATCAAATCTATGCTTTTAACATTCTTTTCAATTTTAGCTCTTAGATTCACCTCGTAATACAAACATGTATAAAATATATCCATTAAGCATTATCATGTTCATAAAACCAAGATATAAACTTGGAGAAATATGCAATATTTGACACTCAACACACCCCCCAACCAACATTTTTCCTAGTCCCGGAGCAAACATGCATGAAAAAAAAAAATCATCAATTCTCAATGTTCAAATCACTTTCAGAAAAAAAAAATTCTTTTGTAGAATCAAGTATGAATGAGTATAATTCAAAGAAACGAGAGTGAATTTTGAAAACCTAGAGCCGAATCACATGAGCAATAAATCAAATAGGTTTTTTATCAATCATTAGGAGCACAAGTTCATATATCAAGTTTTTACAAATGTGCTTAGTGAATTCCAACTTACTTTCCATAAAAGTACTATCATTTCATAATTTTAGCCATGCTCATCACCTCATGATTGATTGAATAATCGAGTACTGATTCCGAACTCATCCCCTTTTTCTTTTTTTCTTTCCAGTTTTATTTTATATCGACGATCACTTTTTTATGTATTCATTCTTTTCATTCTTTTCCTGACTTTTTATTATTTTCATTCTTTTCATCATACATGACCTTTTTGTCGATCTCTCTATTTTTTAACTAGTTTTTTTTCATCTTTTTAAGCTGGATAAAATTCTCCAAACTTAATTCTTAACATCTATTAATGATTCACATACTAACAATCAAAAATTTCTAGCACAATTCACAGAAAATAAATTGAAGGTGTCTTGTGATTTAGGTTCAACATGATATTCAAACTTCTTTTAATTAATTAGATGAGAGAACTCAGTGATAGTCTACTCAGTTGATCAAACTCCAATAATTCAAAATTCAATCTCTATCTTATCATCATACTTAAGGCTTCTTAAGTGCACAAACTATCACTTTCCAAACAGTTTTTTATTTGAAAAATTGAAGATTTTCAAAAATTTTGCTCAAAGATTAAGAAAACACTAATTAGTTTACCTAATCCATACCCCACCCAAAGTCTACATTGTCCTCAACGTTAAAAACATAAGCATACAATGCACATAAGACAACGTAAGGAAAGGAGAAGGGATGGAAAGGTAGTACCTAAAGAAGGAAATTGAAGCTTTTCCAAAGTTTCTCAACATGTAGATGAGTTAGGTGAGACTAAACCTATTAAAAATAAACTATCACTACTAGAAAATAGACCAAAGGCTATGGCTAAAAACTGTAGCCAAAGCCTATGGCTACGGTTAAGATCTGTAGCACGACCGTAGCCATTGTGCCGTAGCCATAGGTCTAAAAGCTATGGCTATGGATAAAAGCCGTAGCCATAGACATAATGGCTACGGACTTAATCCGTAGCCATTCTCTTCTGTAGCGCTAAGTATTACAGCTACGGATTATATTTGTAGCCAAAAGTTGAGAACGAACCGTAGCAATAGGCTTAAATTAGCAACGCTACGGTTTTTTAGATATAGGCTATGGTTAATAGTCGTAGCTAATGAGACAATAAGTATGGATTAAATCTGTAGCAATATTGTCCGTAGCTTAAAATTATATACAGCTACGGATATTATTTACAGCTAAAAGTCCGTAGCAATATGCCTAATTTATTAAAGGCTACACCTGTCAGATTAGTGGGTTTCAATATCCGTAGCTATTTTGTACATTAAAAATTATATATAATCATTGTTTGATTCAATTACCACATGTACAATCATTCATCATTCATTAGTACAATCAATTACAATCCTTCATTCATTCAATTACAATTACAATCCTTCATTCAATCAATTACATCCAATTCATTCATCAATTACAATTACAATTACAATAATGCTGAAAATACAAATCTTTGGCTTCATTAGAGAAATTGGTCGACTTCACCATGAAATTTCAACAAATTCGTATATTCCCTTTCCTACAAAACAGTCATGTCATTCATAAATTAGAATACCCATTGGGGAAAAGAACGACAAAGTGAAGAGTTGCATCATGTACAAACCACTTTTTTTTCTTATGAATTTAAAATTAAAAAAAAAAAAAAAAAAAAAAAAAAAAAAAAAAAAAAATCAAAGAGGAATGAAATTGACAAAAAAGAATTGGTCTCACCATATGATTATAGGTTTTTGTTTTGGTTTAGGTTATAGGTTTAGGTTAAGTTTAGGCTATAGGTTATAATTAAGTTAAGGTTTAGGTTATAGGTTAAGGTTTAGGTTATAGGTTTTGGTTTAGGTTAAGGTTATAGGTTTGGTTTAGTTTAAGGTTTAGGTTTATAGGTTCTAGGTTATAGCTTTTGGGAACTTGATTATAGGTTAGGTTAAGGTTTAGGAAATCGGGTTCGGGTTCGGGATCGGGTTTAGGTCTGGGTTTTCAAGTTTAGGTTTAGGTTAATGAGTTGAGATTAGGATTAGGTGTAGGTTTGGGTTTAAGGAT